>SKCR01001046.1:0-28124 GCA_019454045.1 Zanthoxylum bungeanum | reverse complement strand
GCGTATACAATGCACCATATTTTCTTAAGTGTGCATTTCAGTATTGGAAAAAAAAGTGCATATCAGTATTGAAAAATAAAGAATACATTTACATATATAGAATAAATAATTCATACCAAAGGTTCCAAGATAGAGATATTTGTTGCCAAATACTCGGCCAATTCGAGCTTCCCATCTACCATTATGATGGTGTCTGCAAATTTAGAAGCCAAAATCAAATTAATGCCACACATTTTTGACAAAACTAATAAATTTTACAAACATAATATTGCTTTGGCCAATGCCACACTATTTTGACAAGTGTGATTTTCAAATTATATTGATACAGCTGCTACTTAACTCACTAAATTTTGTCAATTAGAACACATGGGGATGTGAGAAGGATGGCTCTGGAGTTCAAAACGTTAAAATTAATTAAGTGTCTCAAATTTAAAAAGAAAAACGTATGTTAATAAGGAAGTCAATAAAATTATCTATTTTATTAATAGCGGATTTCCTTAGAAAACTCGGGACCACCACTATATACATATAATCATTCTTTGAAATTGATGCTTTTATTTTATAAAATACTGACAACCTCACACACATAAATATAACTCACTGTGATTTTGTTTTGTCTTTTAACGAGAGTATGCAGACACCCTCACACACATATTAATATGAAACTCAATATATATTCAAAAACTACGATAAAATTTGAAAATTTAATTTTATCAGAATCTCGAGGATTGGTACCCATAACTGTTTTTAAAAAATAATAATTATCTTCCCAATTATAAATTAAAATAATAATTAATACCTTGCAACGCCTCTATATTTGGAGACCCCACGAGAAAATCCACTACTTTTTCTGTATTTTAAATTCAACAAAAATGAAAATGTTATTATCTAATCAAGAAACTTGATGATTTGAAATAAACATTATCAGTAATTCAGGATTACATATTTAATAATAATAATAATTAATTACCTCCTCAAAGAACCAATATATTCTTCTTTTGACTGACCCTCCATTTCTTTGAGCTCTTCCTCATAATTCAAGAGCTACAAATAATTACCATTGTAATAAATTAATAATTAAAAAAAAATTATTCTACTTCGAAATGTAGTTTATATAATTTTCTAATAAAGAAAATATTAATTTAATTAATTAAACTCACTGGGAAATTAAGGATAGTGTCTTGTCCCCAGTACATCAATGCTGCCAAGTCATAGGCTCGTGCTGCTGCTTCTTCATTATCATAAGCACCTAATAAAACCAACCCAATCTCATAAATTAATTTACTGATTAAATTTAATTAAAAGAGCAACAAAATATTCAAAACAGCAACAAAGAAATATTTATACACACAAAAAATAAAAGGGTAAAAAATGCTTTTCGTGAGGACACTTTTTGTAATAAATTATATGAAAACGAAATGTTATAAAAGAAAATATTAAAGAGAAACCAAACACTCACCTAAATATACTGTATTTCAATTTGATTCCATCACAACCACCATCATCATCCATGTTCAGAATATTGAAAATGAAATTAATCAGCAACCCCATTTCCGAAAATTAAAAATAAATAGAGAAATAAAATAAAAAATTCCATTAAGAACCTTGTCTCCCTTTCTTGTTCTGAGATTCATTCCAGCAATTTTTATCCCACAAATGAGCTTCAAAACGCCCCGTCCATCGATGCCTAAAACATTCGACTAACATCAAATATACCAAATATATATATATATATATATATATATATATATATATATATATTAATGATGAAAATGAATGTGAAATTTTGTACCTGGTAACGCCTCGATATCTTGAGCTACGTTGCGGGGGCGAGTCACGGGGCACGGTTTTTCTTGTTCTCTTAGTCTTGGTGGTGACTGTAATATTAGGGTTTGTAGCAGAGTTGTTCTTCTGGCTTTGCTTCGCCATTAAAATGATCAAATGAAACTCAAGCAAAATACACACACGTTAAAGAAAGAAAGAAAGAAAGAAGCTAGCTATAGAAATTAAGAAGAGAGAATAAACAAATAAATAATGAGTATAGATAGGTCCGTCCTCCAATGAAATGGGCACGGGCTAAGCCAAATATATGGAAGAAGAAAAATTATATTATGAAATTAATTGTTTTAACGGGGGAAGGCAAAAGATTTTGAGAGAAATAAGAGAGAGAGTTTAATACTTTAATGGATTTGTTTTGTAATATATGGCCGTCCGGCTTTAAGCGGCTTTGTCAAGTCCTTTTTCAATTGTCTTCACTTTGGTAGTTGTTATTATTATTATTATTATTATTATTATTATTATTATTATTATTATTATTATTATTATTGTTGTTGTTGTTGTTGTTTTGTTGTTTTGTTGGAATTTAGCTCCTCCTTTTGTTTTTAACTAAGAGAGTTAATAAGTAATTGTGTGCAATGAGATGACTTATGTCATATATGTGGCCTTTTGTTTATAATTTCATATGGAAAATGGTAGTTAGATTCTTAAGGTTTGCTCAAATGTACAATTAATTAATAATTCCCCAAATTTTCTATTTGTCTATTACACCCTTTAATTATAATTTTTTTTTTTTAAAAAAAAACAATGAATATCTAAATCTCTTTCTTGTATATTATTTCATTAGAAAGAAGAATAGAATTGAATATTCATATCGCATTTATAGAAACTAGTTTCCGTTTGGTAAATAAAAATTAACTATGCCCCAAAAGGAATAAAAATAGGACTAGAAGGCTGATAAAACCATATTCGAATATTGTGAGAATAAGACTCGTTGACAAATAAAATCACGTCCGAAAACTAATAATTATCTACAACTCAAAGATTAATTTTTATAATTGTATGATTATAAAACTTTAAAATGAAAATTTGGGTCAATAGATTTGGATATTCATCGAGTTTATGGTGGAGTTATTTGTATGCTCTAACAATTTTTTACTGTACTCTAAAAATTTCTTTAGATACACATATTTTAATAAAATTATTTATTAATAAAATAACCATAACACAAATTAATATATACTAAGAGTACAACTTATGATAATTAAATAAATAATATTTCTATCAATACTTATTAGACATATTCACAACTTTCTCGTATTTTTAAACCCTAAAACTTTTGTTTCTATCATTTTAATTAAACTAATATTTACAAAGATAACTCAATATATCTGAAGATTTTAACTTCAGTATTTATATATTCTAATAGCTTCTTTACAAACTGCTTAAAATACTTTTTATTTAAAAAATAATCAACTTTTTCGTGCTACTGTAATTACTATTTTTTATTCTAATTTTATGGAGATATATCTAAGCCTGTATTAGTTTATCGAGATTGTAAGATTGGTTTGTTTGTTTTATAAAATAACAAAATGCATCATTTACTATAAATAAATAAATAAATAAAATATTCCAATGAATAACCTTCGCCGCTGAACTTCCCTGTTTTAAAAGCTTTACTTTCGTTAATTGATTTCATATACCCAGTGCAGTATATATAAGTTTTTTTTTCCATTGATTTACAATTATAAATTGAAATCTTTACTTTTTTATAAATGAGAAATATTATATATTAAAATTATCGACAATAAGAAACAATATTTATAAAAATGTGTAATTTTTTTTTGTTTTATAATCAATTTTCTAATCCAATAGATATTGTTAGAAAAAAATTGAACGTTTTAAGTTATTTTTTTAGAGAACTGAAAATTTTTATGAGTTTATGGAGTAAAAAAAAATAGTTGGTTAATTTAAATGATCTAAGTGATTTTTTGATATATTAAAGAGTGTATAAGGTAAAAATTAAAATTTTGAATTTATATGAGTAATAAATATCCAAAAGAAAAGAAGAAAAAGAGAGTATATAAATAGTATTGTGATTCTCTGATCACTATAGAGTATTTATGAGGAAAAACTGATTCTATTACTACAAGAATAGAACTATACAAGTGTTTAAACTCTTTACAAAAAACATTCACTCTCTACAATCTCCAAGCTCTCTTGCCATGGAGCTTGTAATTTTTGGGGTGCCTTGAGCTTACAACCAAGCTCTCTATTTATAGCAAAATACATGCTCAAATTGTCAACAAATGAATAGTGATCCACCTAAAGTTTATTTGTTATCTTCCACTATTTTCAAACCCACCTAAAGTTCCATTGTCTTCACTCAAAAATTTCTTCAATCACCACATAAAGTGGTTTGGCTTGGTGCAGAAACGGTAGAAGGTGGCAGCTAGATACATTACAATTCTCCCCCTCCAGCTGCATTTGAAACGATATTCATCTGACAGCTATCCTGGCTATGTCTCTGCACAGCTCTAGCTTGTCCCGATTGACCATCTTTGTTGACATGTCGGCTGTGTCTCTGCACAACACACTTCATTGCGTCTCTGCACAGTATTCTTCTGTTGTGTCTCTGTACAGTATTCTTATGCTGTGTCTCTGCACAACACACTTCTGCTATGTCTATGCATAGTACACTTCACTGTGTCTCTGCACAGTAATCTTCTGGTGTGTCTCTGCACAGTAATCTTCTGGTGTGTCTCTGCACAGTTCCTGCTGCCATGTTTCTTCACCCATTTACTCCTCAGTGTCTTCTTGCATTGTGGGATACTCTCTGGCTCCCCCTCATCGGTAAGCAGAGTATATTTGTATCCCGAATATCTGGTTGATGGAATCCTGCCTCGCTTAGATCTTCTTGTCTGAGGTCCGCTGGTTTCAGGAGGTCTGTAATCATCCAAATCTGTGAATGATCTTGTAGCATCCACTGGAGCAGGTTGCGGCTCCCCCTGCTCAACACCATCTTTTTTAACTTCTGATGGAGCATGTTGTGTCTCCCCCTACTCGACATTCTCATTTACCTCATCTGGTTCTGCTTCTGGAATTTCATTGTGCACCTTAATTGTAGTTAATTGTGCCGGTGTTGGGTCCGAATTTCTGTCGGCACTGGAATTAGAAGACATTTTGGGCCTTTCAATATCTTCAATTATTTGGTTTTCAAGAAACTCTATATCATGGCTTCTGATGACCATCTTTTCCTTCAGATCCCATAGTATATATCCAAATTCTTCATCTTCATAGCCTAAGAATATACATGGAGTTGTCCTTGCATTGAGTTTCTGCCTGAGCTCCTTGGATACATGTGCAACGGCTAAACAACCAAATACTCTGAGGTGAGAGTAGAAGAGATTCTTACCAGACCACACTTTCTCCTGAATTTCAGAATTCAACGGTACAGATGGTGATCTTTTGATTAGGTAGCAGGCCGTACGAACAGCTACTCCCCATAATGGCTTTGGCAAATTTGCCATGCTGATCATACTTCTGATTTTCTTCATAATGGTGCCGTTCATTCTTACAGCTACACCATTATCATGTGGGGTGCGTGGAATAGTTCTCTCATGTCGAATATCGTGTCTTCTGCAGTAGGCATCGAACTCCCGGAACTGTACTCGCCTCCATCGTCTGTGCGAAGGCATTTCAACCTTTTCCATGTTTCACGTTCTATTATGGCGTGGAACAGCTTGAACTGATCTAGGACCTGATCCTTTGTCTTCATGAAATACACCCAGATTTTCCGAGAAACATCATCAATGAAAGTCAGAAAATACTTGTTACCGCCCAGTGAATCAACCTCCAAGGGACCACAAATATCAGAGTGCACCAGACTGAGCAACTCTGATATCCTCATATAAGATATTTTAAATGAGACTCTGTGTTGCTTAATAAACAAGTAGTGGTTGCAAGGACCTAGTGCATCATCCTTGGTAAGCTCCTTCTTGGTCAGGGTAGACAACCCCCTCTCACTCATGTGACCGAGTCTCTGGTTCCATAAATTTTGAGAAGCATTATTTTCAGCTATATTGCGACTGTCTGCACAAATCTTCACTTGATTCTTGTATAGTGTGCCGCAAGTATGTCATCGGGCGACAACCATGACACCTTTTGTCATTATTCATGTGTCATTCCTGAAGTGACTGTCATAGCCCTATTTGTCAAGGGCTATCCCCGAGAGGACATTCAGTCAAAGTTCTGGAACATGTAGGACATCCTTCAAAGTTAATGTACACCTGATATTTATCTGCAACTGAATATCACTCATTCTTACTATTCTAGAGAAACTGATATTTCTCATCTTCACTGAGCCAAAGTCTCATGCTTTGTATGTTGTGAAGAAATCTCTGTGAGGAGTGATGTGGTATGATGCTGCAGTATCTACCACGCACTCAATAAATTGGGTTGCGTTGTGAATGCATGTTTCTTCCTGCATTGAGCACATTGCTACATCTCCCTGGACAACAACTAATGTGTCTCCTTCATTATTCTTCGGCTGGTGATTGTCTAGGCCCTGCTCTCGTTGTATTTTTCGGCAATTATTCTTTAAGTGGCCTTCTATGCCACAATGATATCACTTATAGGTAGAATTCCTTCCACATGAGGATCTACCTCTGGTTGTGCTTCTTTCTCCCTCTCTTTCTCTTCCTCGATGTCTTCATTGAGTCTCTGTGATGAAGGCTTCTGTCTGTTCTGAGTTAACATCTTTTCTCCTGGACTCTTCATTCAACATGTCATCTTTTACTATAGGCACAGTAAGTTTTCCTCGTGGAGCTGAATGACTGAGAGTAACCACTAATGTCTCCCAACTATCAGAAAGAAAACTAAGTAGTGGGAGAGATTGTACTTCATCTCCTAGCTGCATGTCTATTGCAGACAGCTGATTCATCAGGCTCTGGAACTCATTGGTGTGTTCTGCAACGGAAGTTCCATTCCGTAGCTATGAATTCACCAACCGCCTCATTGACAAGGCTTTATTCCGAGCTTTCTTGGCCTGGAACATGCCTTCCAATTTTATCCACATTTCGTAAGCATCTGTATCATGTGCTACGTGGTGGAAGACACTGTGACCGATCCACTGCCTAATCTAATAAAAGTTCTGTTGTTGAGTTTATTCCAATCACTCTCTTTGACAGAATCTGGTCTCGCTCCCTTCACCTCGATCATATCGATCAGATCTTTATAGTGAAAATAATCTATCATCCGAGGCCTCCAGAGGGAGTAATTGGTTACTATCAGCTTGATCATCGCACTAGAAGATGAATCTTCTATTTACATTTTAAGTTTACAGTTTAAAATGAAAATAGGATACAATTGGGTCTGATTTTCACAAATCGGAGGTCACCGTTGCGTCTGTAACGGTCGCAAATGGTGGATTAGACACTTCGTTGGTCCAAATCCGACTTGAGGACCGATTTGTAAATTTCTAAAAATTTCTGGGGCTAAAGTATAAATTTCAAAGACTTAAGGGGGCTAAGTGATATTTACAAGGGTTGCTGATGTGGCTGGCACGTGGCAGCTGACGTGTCAAAGTGGGACCGGCTGTTGATGTGGCGCTGACGTGGCTGCTGACTTGGCGTTGATTGTGCGCTGACGTGGCTGCTGACTCGGCGCTGACTGTGCGCTGATGTGACTGCTGACTCGGTGCTAACTGTGCACTGACGTACAATGACATGGCGCTAACATGGTGGACACGTCAGCATCTTCAACCTCCAGCCGAGCGTGGTGCGGGTGTGGTGCTTGAATAGTCTCCTCCCGGCGCGTGTAGGCACGTGTTGGCTCCCTGGACCTCCGTTCGTTTGCCGAAAAAGACCATCATGCTTGTCTCGATGTGAACTGGCTGATGGTATGCACAAAGTTGATTTTTGACAACTTTCCCGAAACCCGAATTTTCCGAAGTAAGTTTCGTTCTTTGATTTTACGACCCCCAATGTATAACCAAAGCTACTGATACCACTTGTTGTGATTCTCTGATCACTATAGAGTGGTTATGAAGAAAAACTGATTCTATTATTACAAGAATAGAACTATATAAGTGTTTAAACTCTTTACAAAAAATCTTCACTCTCTACACTCTCCAAGCTCTCTTGCCATGGAGCTTGCAATTTTTGGGGTGCATTGAGCTTACAACCAAGCTCTCTATTTGTAGCAAAATACATACTCAAATTGTCAACAAATGAATAGTGATACATCTAAAGTTTATTTGTTATCTTCCACCATTTTCAAACCCATCGAAAGTTTCATTGTTTTCACTCAAAAATTTCTTCAATCACCACCTAAAGTGGTTTGGCTTGATGCAGAAATAGTAGAAGGTGGCAGCTGGATACATTAAAAATAGCTCTATATATATATCCTGAACTTCTATCTAACGTAAACGTGTAGAATCAATTAAAGAAAAGATGTTTGCGGGTAATTTATAAAATGTTAAGTAGGTCAAGGTGTCCATTTCCCTAATTTTAAAAAATTACCTCCATGTTGATTTTTCCATTTGTTCTTTTTCTTTCTATTTCTAACAAGTTCTTGAAAGAAATATCATTCATTCCATGTGGAATTCATGAGCAGTCAATTATTGAAGATACTGGACTCCAAATCCTTAATTTTCTCTCTTTGCCCGTCAATATTATATTATATTGATTATATATAATAATAATACAAGTACTTTTATCAATTATTCATTTAACATGAGGAAACTTCAACCATTTTCGTTTTTGGTTTATCTTTTCATGCATAAAGAATCATATCTTACCTTATTTCAATTTTTGAATGACAACATTTGGACTAGCTCTTGGCAATGGCGATAGAGTCAAATTTTGTCCACACAATGGAGCTCGGCACAAAATTAAGAGAGATACGTTGTTATATCAAACAATGGCAGAGCTATAATATTGGAATGGAAAAGGATTCATTAATGATATTTTAGAAAGTTGTGATCGGTAATTATTAGATAAGAATATATAGATAATTAAATTTTTATTATATGTACAAATTTCAAACCCTATTTGATTTGGGGGGCTTATTTTGTTATAAATAACAATCATAATTGGTCAAAATATCATAAAATGGCTATATAGTAAAATTCTTTATTTTCTTAATGAATTGTATAATTTCTTGTTGTTTGTCTATAATTCAATTAAATCCTCCTAATTCATTTCGTTACTTAGTTACAACGTTTTTCTGGAATAAAAAAATTATTTTCACGTTAAAATTTTAGATGAAAAGCCCCTTAAGATTAGATAAAATAATCAAATTAATATATATATATTTTTGAAATCGTTAGAAACCCCACCGCCAAATGACCCATTCTGAGCTTAAGCAGAGCAGGTAAAACCTCTGGTTGTCCCAGACTTTTATAAGAAACACACTATTTGGATTCGAATCCAGGGCCTCAAGGTGAGATCTTGAGCCCTACACCACCAAATCACGCCTCTTGAGAACCAAATTAATATTTCGTAGAATCTTAACGGTAAAAAGTGGTTAAAGAACCTAAGTTACAAAAGAAAACTTAGAAAAGGTTTAATTAACTGATTTATTAACCTAATAATCTATTTAAATTTTAGGCAACAACAATCATCTTCTTAAATTACACATTCGTGGGTCTGATTAAACTAAAGATGGGAGAAAATTAAGAGTTCTTTTGGGAGGGATTAAAATAATATTAAAAGTAATTTCTCAAACTTAAAAATATTTGAAATCCCTTGATAATAAGTTTAAAAACATTAATTAAATAACACTCCCAAACATAACCTAAATGTCATCCCCTAAATTTATTTGTTTTGTGGTTAGTTTTTTAAGATCTTTTCAGTCTATTTTAAAATATTTAAAATATGAAATTATTTAATCTAAATTGGACCAACATATGGTGGGATCTTTACAAATGAATGTAGGAGCCTAAAATTGAGGCTATAGTGGGAGAAATATTAATTATTATAATTTTGTAGGTAGGAAGAAGTTTCAATTTTGAAAATTTTGGGATGATATTTAATTTTTGTCAAAAGTAGCCCGTATTTATTAATTTAATTCATCAATTCATGTATGGCAGGGATAACATGGCTTGCATCTAATTAATAAATGGGGAATGATGGGCCCATTGTTGCATGTCTTAAATTTGGTGGTGTCACTTTCTGCTAATCCTTTTTATAACATCTGAAAATTAAAGCTAAAAATTAGATCATTTTATATGAATGACAATTGAATATAGGGGTTTTTATTAAAAAAAAAAAAAAACAATTACGACAGAATCTTTAATGTTTAATCTTAATCAAATTTAAAAATTTATATGTCATATTATGAGTATAAGATTATTAAAAAGAAAAAAAAAACAAGCAAAAATTTTTAAAAAAACACACACCCCCAGAGGCATGGGTGTGTTTAAAAAAAGTCATTTTTTTTCAACTTTATTTTCAAATATAAATATCTTTCAAAATATAAAGTGTTTCATTAAAAAAATTATATATTATTGATTTATAAATAATAAGTTTAAAATCAAAACTCATAATTGATATGTTTCGATAAAAAAAGGTAAAAAAACTGATCCTTACATTAATAAGAGAATATTAATTTCTAGTTATTTTCAAACACTCATATCTCTTTAATTTGAACTGAAATCACAATCTGTAAAAATTTATATACGCATAAGATACATATTTACAACTCTCTTCAACAAACCTCTCACAAATTCGAACTTACGTAAGGTCGAAATTAGCCCCAAAGTTGTTGCGTTGCATATACTTTACATTCACCTTTGTTATAGTCACATTTTTACTTCAGTCACATTGATGATTGGAAGTTGCATTATGTATGCCTCAATCACATTACTTACATTAGTCATATTATTTACCTCCATCACGTTACAGACTCTCGGTCACAATAACATTTGACTTAAGTCACAAAGAATTGAATTCTATTCATATTTTTACCCAAAGTCATAACATGATTATCACCCATGGATGTGACTCAGTCATATTGTCAACCCTAAACCTATTGAGCACAATCATAATTATAACATCAGTTATATTACCAACCATCAATCATATTTTTGACCTCATTCACATTAATTACCCCAGTCACATTGCAGACCCCCAGTCACATTGTGACCTTAGTCACATTACAGACTCTCAATCATATTTGTGACCTCAATCACATTAGTTACCTTAGTCGACGTAACCTTAGTTATCTCTGTCACATTGTTGACCTTAACTCTATTGAGCACAATTATAATTGTGACCTCAGTCATATTGCCGACCCTCAGTCACATTAATTACCTCAGTCACATACCGACCATTAGTCTCATTGATCATATTCACAATTGTGACTTCAATCATATTGCTGACCCATAGTCACATTTGTATCCTCAGTCACTATAGTTATCTCAGTAATATTGTCTACCATCAGTCATAATTGTAAACTCTTCATGCCTAAGATATTAAATACCCATGAGCACAAAGAATCATATCTTACCTGAAAACCTGAAGGACCGTTGAGAACAATCACATTTGTTACCTCAGTCACATTGTGACTATTTTTTCCCTACAGTCACAAAATGACTGTAAATTACTGTGTGATGGAGTGTGTGGGACACATGATCTGGGGCGACGCATGCTGTTCTAGGCTCGCAGCCTAGTTGGGAGTACGGAGTAGCCCGCGGGGGACTAAACCGGAGAAATAATGGAGTCGCCACCCGGTGTGTACCGGGACAAAGATTTAAGGCCGCACTCACCCCTCGCAAGGGAAGACCTCAAACCGTTGGGTTCGGAATGGTCCCTTACTTACGCCACTTGTAATAAAATGATTTGTGCAATAATCTTACCAAGCCTAAGCAACATATTTCCAAGGATAATTTACTCCTAAGTTTGCATGCATAGGCACAAATCTCATATCTAAGTTCACATATAACACATTTTCATGCTTGCATACAACCTATTTGTATATAATCTATGTCTGAATTCATGCATAAAGATAAATTGACATACGGGAGACATACAATTTCACATTGGTAGGCACAGAAGCGCAAACACATAGCCTTCATACAAGCATGCATATTAAGGAAAGACACTTAAGCGCATAATAGAAATAGATAACTAAAGAGGTAATACAAATGCATAAGGTAAAAAGAGATAACTATATGCTAAGATAGACATGTCGTGATGTGATACAGGAGGACCTGTTTACCGTGGACGTTCGTGCGGTGTTCGTATACGCGTTAGAACGATAAACAGAAGGTTCGCGTTCGTATAGCGTTTGATAACGCGTTCGAACGGGACCAGACAGAAAACATGCGTTCGTGTGGCGTTCTGAAACGCGTTCGAACGGGGTCACAGCAGCGACCTCCAAAATACAGTAAACAACATGACACATACATGAACGAATGAATAGATGACATCTAATAAATAATAGCGGGCTAAAAGCACGGCAAAGCATCGTGGTAAATGATTTTAACCTCTCAAAATAGAGGACCTTTAATCGCACTTACTAAGCCCATGCGCAATCAACACAATACATATATAAAAAGTAAAGACAATGGTATCGGACTTCGTATACCCGATTGAACACATCTTACATTCAACCGAATATACATCAACCGGCGCGGTAAATCATCGTGGTAAAGGATTTTAACCCCTCAAAATAGGGGACCTTTAATCCAAATTACTAAGCCCATGCGCTCGATCACATCATTACATAAACAAATAACATGCAGAAATCAAGTAGCGAATAATAAACAAATCAAAACAACATAAAATGAAATAGGCACCGTTTACTCAAGTGGTACGTGAAGTTGTATCCCGAGTAGAGATCATACTACCGTCCATTCGAAATCGGCTATGAAATTTATGTCCGGGTTTCCATCCTATATACCACGAGAGGCGACACACTTTTCATTTTTATTCAAGGGCCACAACATACACATCATTTTATAATACATGCATTTTTTTATCTATTCAAAGGCCACAACATGCATCACTCCATGATAATCATGCAAACGAAACTCAATAAATAATAAAAATACAACTGAAAACGGATGTGAAAAATACCCTCAGGTCTAACCTTTTTTGTCGACTTTCGGACTTGCGTTTCACGGAGATCGGAAGGGTTAAAGATCCTCAACTTTTCTAGTTCACTGGATTAACGTCTTAGCTCGCTGTTTCACTATTTTGGTCATTTTTGTCACTCCGTTTACTGTTGTTTTGGCCTGTAGTTTCTGGTTACTGTTTTGGTTGTATTTGTTCACTGTTTTGGCGATTTTTGGAGGTTAGGGGCTGCTGTTTTTGGTGAATTTTTAGGGGGGTTTTTTGCATTTTTTAGTGCAGTTTTGGGGTATTTTCTGGACTGTTTTGGGGGTTTAAGTTGAGGAAAAACTGGACAGAATAGAGGTGTAATGTGCGGCAGTGAAGGGACTGGTGTGAGACAGATTTGTGGACGTTTTATGTGTGCAGGGTTTATGGCAGTGAGGTGAAGGCTTTGGAGGTGGCTTAGTCAGTGTTGCTTTGTTCGGTTTGGCTGATTTGGTTTAGTGGATCTGTTAATGCCGTGGCTTGTAAGGGCAGTGAGTGATGGTGAGTGCTGCTATGGTTCGTGTGTTGAGAGGCTGCTAGGGTTAGTTTGTTAGGGTGTGTGGGTTGCCGCTTGACTTGTGTTTGGTGATGGCTTCAACGTGGTCAAGAGGTGCGTAAGTGAAGGCTAGTGTAGGCACTGCATTTTTGCATATAAGTCCATATGATGAGTATCATTTGGAGACACTACATTTTAAGTCACGGAGGTCATGGAAAACGGACATCGGAAGGGGAAATTCAGAATAAACAAGGTTCACTGTTTTCATTCGTGCTGCGTTCGTGTATACGTTCGAACGCCAAACAGATTGCGGGCGTTCGTGCCGCGTTCGAGGAGGCGTTCGAACGGTGTCGGTAATTCTGGTTTTACTGCTAGCCTCACATTAAGCCCAATTCGCCCAAACCTTGGCCCACGCGCCCAAGCCCACTAAAAACACTTATTTAACACATGGTGAAATCAAAACAAATCTAAAAATCACATACCAAATTAAAATAAACATTAAAATCAATCAAATATTTTAATTCCTTAATTAAGATATTCACCCACCAATTGCACAAGATCCCTTCCTTTCATAAACCAATCAAAATATCTCCCTTATTTACTTGATTCCCTTTCTTACCTAGAAACCCTAGCCTTTGCCTATGAAAAGAACCATTCACCACCCTCTTCTAGGCTGGCTCATTCACACATATTCACATAAAGAAAAAAAAGCCTCTCCATTCACACCTAATATACTCAAGAAACATCATAGAATTTTCCTCTCCTCCTCCTCCCTTTCCACCGAAAACAACACTCCCCCTCAAAATCACCGACACAGCCCTAAGACTCAAAATCACAGCCCCTATACAGCCCCCATAACCTCCAAAAATCGCAGCCCTTTAGCCCTTAAAGACACCCAAGAACAGTAGCCTAGATTCAGCAAACATAGTGACCAGAAAATGTCACCGGAAGAGCAGTGAAATACAGTAAGAACCTCTGACAAGTTGTAGTAGAATGGCAAGTTGCCTTATTGTAGTAGAATGGCAAGTTGCCTTATTGTAGTAGAATGGTGGTTTGACAAGTGACGAGATCAACGGTAGAACTTCTTGAGGTGAATAGCATTCAGCTGTTATGGACTCGTCCCCCATATTCTTTTTCCAATTTGTAGGTCAGCTACAATTTTCTTGACAATGTACGGGTCCTCCCAAGTGGGTCCAAGCTTCCCATCATTAGCTTCCTTGGTATTTTGGAAGACTCGATGGAGGACCCAGTCGCCTTCCTTGAAGGTTCTACTCCTTACATTTTTATCGAAGTATTTGCATATCTTCTGTCAGTAGGCTGCGAGTCATATGGTCGCATTTTCCCTCAATCCTTCAATAGTGTCGAGTGCATCGGCCATGAGTCTTTTGTTCGTATCTTCATCAATCCACTGATACCGTGGTCGGTACACCGATGTCGGTTGGAATGACTGCTTCGGTTCCAAATGTCAAGGAGAATGGCGTTTCGCCTGTTGATGATCTGACTGTTGTCCGATCGACCACAAAACTCTTGGGAGTTCGTCTGCCCAGGCTCCTTTCGCTTTCTCCAACCTTTTCTTCAGAGTGTTCATTATCACCTTATTGGAAGACTCTGCTTGTCCGTTAGCTTGTAGGTAGCATGGAGTGGAGAAGCTGAGCTTGATTCCCCAATTTTTGCAAAAATTCTGGAAGCGGTGATTGATGAACTGGGATCCATTGTCAGTGACAATCTCTCTGGGTAGGCCGAAACGATAAATAACGTTCTTCCAAACAAACCCTTGCACTTCTTGATCCATTATCCTTGCGAAAGCCTATGCTTCAATCAACTTTGAGTAATAGTCTATCCATGCGAGCATGTAGACTCGTTACCCAGGGGCGACTGGAAGCTTCCCGACGATATCCATTCCTCACTTCATGAACGGCCAAGGAGCTAGGGAAGGGCTGATTTTTTCAGGTGGAAGATGGGAGACTGGTGCAAACCTCTGACACTTCTCAGTTTTGAAAGTATGTAGCTGCGTCGGCTCGAATAGTAGGCCAAAAATATCCAGTTGTGTGGGCTCGGCATTCAAGGCTCCTACCTGTAGGACACAGGAGCTGGGCGACACATGCTGTTCTAGACTCAGGGCCTAGTTGGGAGTACAGAGTAGCCAACGGAGGACTAAACCGGAGAATAAAGGAGTCGCCACCCGATGTGAACCGGGAAAATGATTTAAGGCCGCACTCACCCCTCGCAAGGGAAGACCTCAAACCGTTGGGTTCAGAATGGTCCCTTACTTATGTCAATTGTAATGGATGGATTTGTGTAATATTAACCAAGTCTACAAGACATACATTGGTAAAACTACTCTAAATTCCTATAGGACTAAATCTAAATTCGCATGCTTTGAAAGTAAATTTTTACAACGGCAAACATTCGGCATCACACATCAAACATGCTACATACATAGTAATCAAAACATACCTAAACTTAAATTCCTCATACAAAAGATAAATAACTAAAACATGCTTGAAATAAAATAACGTTCTAATGACCTAATCATGCTCAAATACAAGTTGGATGAAATGGAATACATGAATCCTTCAAGTGGTACGGGGCATTGTATCCCGAGTGCAAACCATAATACCGTCCATTTGGATTCGACTATGGAATTTATGTCCGGGTTTCCATCCAATATACCACAAGAAAGAACACATATTCTATTCACCCAAAATCACATCATACACTAAATCATTATTTCATGTGAACAAATTCCAAATAACATGCCAAACTAACTATTCATGCTAAACACATTTTTTAAATCATTATTTTATGTGAATAAATTTAATAATATAAACCCTCAGGTCTAACCTTTTTTTGTCGTTCTTTGGAGGTGCGTTATATGGCCGTCGGAAAGGCTAAGACACCACGATTCCACCGGTTCACTGTTTCGACGTTTTGCTCACTGTTTCTCTGTTTCGTCCGCTGTTTCCACTTCGTTTCGCTGCAATTTAAATCTCCACACTTTGCTCACTGGTTTGCAATGAATTATGGGCTGTTTTGGTGAATTTTGAGGGGTATTGGACTGCCGTTTGTTCAGTTTCTCGAAGACTTTCAAGTGCAGTTTTTTATTCACTGTTTCGGTGAATTTGAGGACTGTTTTGAGTGTGTTTGAGCTGTGAGTAGGCAGTGAGTGATGAGGATTTACGTGGAGTTGAGGGGACAGTCAGCGTGGATGAGGGTTGTTTCACTGGCAGTGGCATGAATGAGGATTATTTCACTGATCACGTGGAGAGCTGGTTTGTACGTGGATTGTGTGCTTGTGGGAGAGAGTGACGTGAAAGTGGCTGAGGTTGCTAGGGTTCTCATGGAAGTGGCTGTTGGATGGGTTAGGGTTTCAGTATGGCTGTTTATGGAGGGAGTGCAGGGGCTGTGTTGAGGTCAGTTTGGTACGTTGAAGGCTATGGCGCGAAGAGGAGCAAAGGTTTGTTTGTTCATGAAGGGGCTGATGAAGGTGAATGACTAAGGGACGTGGTGACTACAGTGTGAGGACCTCCAAGGTGCGTGAATCCCACTTTTGAGGGCAGTGAGTGTGTGAATTTATAGGGGCTGAGTAGGGTTGTTATGGTTTGGTGATGGTTACGTGGGCAGTGGCTTAAGGTTTGTCGTGTGTGCATGTGTCATGAAGAAATGGGCGTGTCACTGGTCGGCCTTGGTGAGTATATATGCTTGAATTTGTGGGAGGCATGGATGGCTAGTGAGTTGGGGTGAGTGGTTTGAATGGCGTGAGGCAGTGGATTGAAGGCAATGGCTGGGCATTTGGCGTGAAGGGATAGAGGGCTATTTTGATCTTCTAAAATGCTTAATCTTTTCTTGATGTGTATTAGGTGTTCCAAGGCAGAAAAATGAGGGTTAAATAGGCAAATGGAGGGCATTAATGAGATTGGCAAGTGATAATGAAAGGTAATCAATTTGATGACAAGTTTTGTTTGGAAATGGAAGGAAGGTAATGTATAATTGTGATCCTTTGTTGAAAATTCAATAAAGGTTGAAAGGAAAGGAAATGAAATGACAAGTTTTGTTTGGAAATGGAAGGAAGGTTATGTATAATTGTCATCCTTTGTTGAAAATTCAAAAAAAATGTGATGGAAAATGAAGAAAATGAGAGGGGATGGTGATGGCGTGGGGTGTGTGATGGCTAAATGATGTGGGGTTGATCTAATAATGCCTTGGAAATTAGGTGTCAAGGTAAAAGGTGAGATCAAAGGTGTAAAGTAAATTGGTGGAAGGATAAATCATGTTTGAATAGTGCAAGGAGGGTCGACGCACGCTGTTCTAGACTCAGGGCATAGTTGGGAGTACGGAGTAGCCAACGGAGGACTAAACCGGAGAATAAAGAAGTCGCCACCCGGTGTGAACCGGGAAAATGATTTAAGGCCACACTCACCCCTCGCAAGGGAAGACCTCAAACAGTTGGGTTCGGAATGGTCCTTTACTTATGTCAATTGTAATGGATGGATTTGTGTAATATTAACCAAGTGTACAAGACATACATTGGTAAAACTACTCTAAATTCCTATAGGCCTAAATCTAAATTCGCATGCTTTGAAAGTAAATTTTTACAACGGCAAACATTCGGCATCTGTGGGACACAGAAACTGGGCGACGCCGTTCCTAGGCTCGCGGCCTAGATGGGAAGAATACATAACATGGAGTCGCCACCCGGTGTGAACCGGGACAAAGATTTAAGGCCGCACTCACCCCTCGAAGGGAAGACCTCAAACCGTTGGGTTCGGAATGGTCCCTTACTTATGTCACTTGTAATAAAAAAGGATTCATGTAATAATTTAACTAAGCTTAAGTAACACTTATTTCCAATAGTATCATGCTTCTAAATTCATATGCATACATCAACAAGTTCATCACAACATGCAACATCACATGGCAATCTCATGAACATATTTCAATCCTATGATATGGGAAACTAAGAACAACATAATCATGCTTGAGTACTATCTCATGAACCTATTAACCAAATAACATGCTAACAGCCTAATCATGCTTGAATACAAATAATACAGTTGGCTATATAACACAAGAAAGATCAACCAAGAGGCAATTATGCATGAATATGATAAGACAGACTCAGTTCAGTGTGTGCGCGTTCGTGTAGCGTTCGTAAACGCGTTCGAACGGAAATGAGACAGAATGCTCGCGTTCGAGTAGCGTTCGTAAACGCGTTCGAACGGAAATGGAACAGAATGTTCACGTTCGTATGGCGTTTGTTAACGCGTTCGAACGGAAATGAAACAGAATGCTCACGTTCGTATGGCGTTTGTTAACGCGTTCGAACGGAAATGAGACCTGATGCATGATAAGGCGAAATGTATGCGCGTTCGAATTGCGTTCGTGAACGCGTTCGAACGGACACGGACCTGATGCATGAAATGGGCAAAAATGCATAAACATCAAAATAAAAGGGGGGCGCGGCGAAGTACTGCCGTAAAGGTGGCCTTATGGGGGCTCTTGATCTCTCAAAGAGAGGACCTTTAGACCAACATACTAAGCCCATGCGCGTCACATCACATCATGCATACAAACATAGAGACAATCATATTATTCTAAGTATGTCCGATTGAACATGTCTTGCATCCAACCGAACACACATCAACCGGCGCGGCAAAGCATCGTGGTAAAGGGCTTTAACCCCTCCCCATAGGGGATCTCACATCGCACTTACTAAGCCCATGCGCTCGATTGAGTCATGCATAAATAAGCAACATGCAGAATTTAAATGACAAAAATAAATACATAAAAGCAACATAAAACAAGAGAATGTGCCGTTTACTCAAGTGGTACGTGGAGTTGTGTCCCATGTACAGACCGCACTACCGTCCATTCGGATTCGGCTACGGAATTTACGTCTGGGTTTCCATCCTATATACCACAAGAGACGACACTCTTCCATTTCATTCGAGCCACAACATGCTTCCATAAACGACTCTCATGCGAATAGAATGCAATAATAATAATAATAAAACAAATGTAAACTAATGAAAAGGTACCCTCAGGTCTAACCTTTTAAATCATCTCTCGGATGTACGGTACACGATCGTCGAAAGGGGGGATGCTCCGCAACTCTCCTGGTTCACTGTTCTCGTTCGTTATCTTTTGCTATTATTTCCTTGTGGTTTCGCTGCCTTTTCCTCTTTATCTTTTGCTTATTGTTTCCTTGGGTGTGTTCCTCCTGTAATTTTTATGTGTGTTGTGTATGAGTTAGGGACTAGGGGACTAGGGGACCAACTAAGGACTAAGGACTCTAGCCTAGAGAAGGTTGGTGAAGGCTTCTTTTTATAGGCAAAGGGTTGGGTTTGACAAGGAAAGGGATTTGATTTGGTTTGGTTAAGGGAAGTCAAGGATTTGATTTGGTTTGGTTAAGGGAAGTCAAAGATTGAGGGGGGACAAATCTTGGCTAGATAGGGAAGGTTGAATATTTGATTGGCTTGGATTAGGAATACAATATTTTAGATTTGGGAATAATCTTATTAGATTGGGAATATAATTGGTTGATTGATTTTAACTTGGTATGATTATATTTTGATTTAGTGTGTGATTGTTTAATTTAGGCATGATTTTAGTTTAAGTTGGTAATTGTTTTTTTTATGTTTGGTATATGTTTTATTTAATCATTTAATTAATTTAATTATTATCTTATTTAGTTAATGTTTTAATTAATATTTATTTATTTAAGTTGGGATGTGTTTTATGGCTTTGGGGGGCTAATTGGGCTGGATGAGAGGCTAGCAGCAAAACCAGAATTACCGACACCGTTCGAACGCTTCCTCGAACGCGGCACGAACGCCCGCAATCCGTTTGACGTTCGAACGTAAACACGAACGCAGCACGAACGAAAACAGTGAACCTTGTTTATTCTGAATTTCCCCTTCCGATGTCCGTTTCCCGTGACCTCCGTGACTTAAAAGGTAGTGTCTCCAAAATGAGACTCATCATAGGGTTTTATGCGTAAAAATGCAGTGCCTACAGTCGCCCCCACTTTGATGGGACTTGTGTGTAATGTGCAACAGTGACAATCCTATCAAAGTTATGCAATGCATTTCTACTTACCTGGCTCGCCAGCTGCCACTTGACTTACCATGTGTTGAGTTGCGTTGATTTGGTGGTGAGGTGCTGCGACCCCTGGTTCATCTCGAACCGTGCTCTATTTTTAGAGTGTTGCTGTGATATGATGTGATGAAGTCCATCCCGAACTTTCACCGTGTTGTGGTCCATTCCCGAACCGATCTCCATTCCGGAGAGTGCCATTCCCGGCGTGCTCATTCCCGAGCTTGTCCATTCCCGGACTATATCTCCATTCTCGGAGTGCCATTCCGGCGTGCTCATTCCCGAGCTGTCCATTCCCGGACTGTACTGACATGAGGCTTTATTCCCCTTGAGCTTTTTTCTCAAACTTATACTGATATGAGGCTTTCTTCCTCTGGGCTTTGTTCCCGAACTGTACTGATATGAGGCTTTCTTCCCCTGGGCTTTGTTCCCGAACTGTGCTGATATGAGGCTTTATTCCTCTCGAGCTTTATTCCCGGACTGTACTGACATGAGGCTTTCTTCCTCTTTGAGCTTTGTTCTCAAACTTATACTGATATGAGGCTTTCTTCCTCTGGGCTTTGTTCCCGAATTGTGCTGATATGAGGCTTTATTCCTCCCGAGCTTTATTCCCGGACTGTACTGTCATGAGGCTTTCTTCCCCTTTGAGCTTGTAGGCTTTCTTCCTGAACTGTACTGAATGTGGGCTTTATTCCCGTACTGAGCTGAATGCAGGCTTTCTTCCTGAACCGAACTAGATGCAGGCTTTATTCCTGAACTGTTACTGTAAGGTGGTTCATTCCCGAACCGTTATTGTGAGGTGGTTCATTCCCGAACCGTGCTGTGAGGTGGTTCATTCCCGAACCGTGCCTCCATTCTTGGAGTGTCATTCCCGGCTTGTTCATTCTTGAACTGTCCATTCCCGGACCATATCTCCATTCTCGGAGTGTCATTTCTGACTTGTTCATTCTTGAACTCTGCTCCATTCTTAGATTGCCATTCTCGGCTTGTTCATTCTTGAACTGTCCATTCCCGGACCATATCTCCATTCTCGGAGTGTCATTTCCGACTTGTTCATTCTTGAACTCTGCTCCATTTTTGGATTGCCATTCTCGGCTTGTTCATTCTCGAGCTGTCCATTCCGGACTAATCTCCATTCTCGGAGTGCCATTCTCGGCAGAACTGATCTGATGTAATGTGGGCCTCGCCCCCAGAGAATGCCATACCGGCAAGACTATACTGATATAATGTGGGCCTCGACCCTGGGACTCATTCCCAAACTGTGTTTGATGTGGGCCTCGACCCTGGGACTCATCCCCAAAACTGATTGCTGAAGTGGGCCTCGGCCCCAACTGCTACTGTCATGGGCCTCGCCCCCAGATTGATGCTGATGTGGGCCTCGACCCTTGGGATTCACCTGGATTCATTCCAAAATTCTGCTGATGTGGGCCTCGGCCCTAAACTGATATTGATATGGGCCTCGCCCCCAGACTGATGCAGATACGGGCCTCGCCCCTGTGACTCATTTCTGAAATTGCTGACATGGGCCTCAACCCCGGGATTCATTCCAACACTCTGACGATGTGGGCCTCGACCCTGGGACTCATCCCCAAAACTACTACTCATATGTTACTGATTCTGGTTGTCTTGTCTTTGCCGCTTTTTCTTTTTTGAAACCTGTTTTTACAAAACAGAACAAACACAAAAGGGATGCAAAATGTGTTACGTGTATGCATGCATGCATGATTGGGTTTCCTATCCCATTGAGCTAGGTCTTCTGCCAGTATTCTTGGTGGCTGCTTGGTCTTTTGACAAGTCTGTCATCTTCCCTAACCAACATGCATCTATGATGGCTTTTAAATCAAAAGGGAGTTAACATGGTGCATGTATGCATGAGGTGCATGTGATACATGTGATGCATGTGATACAAGAAATATATCAACTCTTTAAAATTTGCACACAAATCGGCCCATCATCATTTTAGAAGTTTTTGGGCTAACTGCCATAGGAGTGGACTCGTCCCAGTTTAAATGGCCCAACGAGTTCACATCTCATGACAAGGAGTCCAACTAAATCCAAATGGTAATGTTCCGAACACAAGCACAAAGAAAGATAATGCAAACATACAACAATAATTTCTACAATGGCTCATCAACATTTCAGAAGCTTTTGGCCTAATAGTCATAAGGTACGAACTTGCCCCAGTTTAAATGGCCCAACAAGCCCGCATTTCTGACAATAGTCCAACTGCATCCAAATGAGGATGGTCCACAAGCACATATTCAAGGAAATAATTGCTACTTTAGCCAACCCGGTCTATGGGTGGGTTAGTAAGAGTAAGACAAAGGCTCTCACCGGCGAAGGATGGCCCACAACTAGGTCTCCCCACTCAAGGGTTCGAGCAACCAAGTGAGCGCACCCCTTTTTATACACTAAGGTACGTGCCAATGAGCTATGGTGTGTGACGGACTGTCAAATGGATTTCCCGTTGTAGATCCCCCAGAGGGAAGGTGGAGCGAGGCTCACTTAAATACCCAAGCCTCTTAGGCTCTTATCGCTTGTTGTCAGGAATAAACAACGAGTCATCCAAATTAGTCTATCACAATAGGCTACGAGTAGATGGCTATCTAGGTGCCTTCACAGCTTTTCCTTCTAGAAAGGTAGTGAGTGAAGGAAGACACCAAACCATTACCTAGCCTAAACATGCCTTTGATTAAACCCTCACTTTATCCACTATAGACACGGTCAATTAAAACATAAATCCAATCATTACAAGACAATATTTCGGGGCCAATTCTCATATCCCCAGTGGAGTCGCCAGACTGTGGGACACAGAAACTGGGCGACGCCGTTCCTAGGCTCGCGGCCTAGATGGGAAGAATTACATAACATGGAGTCGCCACCCGGTGTGAACCGGGACAAAGATTTAAGGCCGCACTCACCCCTCGCAAGGGAAGACCTCAAACCGTTGGTTCGGAATGGTCCCTTACTTATGTCACTTGTAATAAAAAAGGATTCATGTAATAATTTAACTAAGCTTAAGTAACACTTATTTCCAATAGTATCATGCTTCTAAATTCATATGCATACATCAACAAGTTCATCACAACATGCAACATCACATGGCAATCTCATGAACATATTTCAATCCTATGATATGGAAACTAAGAACAACATAATCATGCTTGAGTACTATCTCATGAACCTATTAACCAAATAACATGCTAACAGCCTAATCATGCTTGAATACAAATAATACAGTTGGCTATATAACACAAGAAAGATCAACCAAGAGGCAATTATGCATGAATATGATAAGACAGACTCAGTTCAGTGTGTGCGCGTTCGTGTAGCGTTCGTAAACGCGTTCGAACGGAAATGAGACAGAATGCTCGCGTTCGAGTAGCGTTCGTAAACGCGTTCGAACGGAAATGGAACAGAATGTTCACGTTCGTATGGCGTTTGTTAACGCGTTCGAACGGAAATGAAACAGAATGCTCACGTTCGTATGGCGTTTGTTAACGCGTTCGAACGGAAATGAGACCTGATGCATGATAAGGCGAAATGTATGCGCGTTCGAATTGCGTTCGTGAACGCGTTCGAACGGACACGGACCTGATGCATGAAATGGGCAAAAATGCATAAACATCAAAATAAAAGGGGGGGCGCGGCGAAGTACTGCCGTAAAGGTGGCCTTATGGGGGCTCTTGATCTCTCAAAGAGAGGACCTTTAGACCAACATACTAAGCCCATGCGCGTCACATCACATCATGCATACAAACATAGAAGACAATCATATTATTCTAAGTATGTCCGATTGAACGTGTCTTGCATCCAACCGAACACACATCAACCGACGCGGCAAAGCATCGTGGTAAAGGCTTTAACCCCTCCCCATAGGGGATCTCACATCGCACTTACTAAGCCCATGCGCTCGATTGAGTCATGCATAAATAAGCAACATGCAGAATTTAAATGACAAAAATAAATACATAAAAGCAACACAAAATAAGAGAATGTGCCGTTTACTCAAGTGGTACGTGGAGTTGTGTCCCATGTACAGACCGCACTACCGTCCATTCGGATTCGGCTACGGAATTTACGTCTGGGTTTCCATCTATATACCACAAGAGACGACACTCTTCCATTTCATTCGAGCCACAACATGCTTCCATAAACGACTCTCATGCGAATAGAATGCAATAATAATAATAATAAAACAAATGTAAACTAATGAAAAGGTACCCTCAGGTCTAACCTTTTAAATCATCTCTCGGATGTACGGTACACGATCGTCGAAAGGGGGGATGCTCCGCAACTCTCCTGGTTCACTGTTCTCGTTCGTTATCTTTTGCTATTATTTCCTTGTGGTTTCGCTGCCTTTTCCTCTTTATCTTTTGCTTATTGTTTCCTTGGGTGTGTTCCTCCTGTAATTTTTATGTGTGTTGTGTATGAGTTAGGGACTAGGGGACTAGGGGACCAACTAAGGACTAAGGACTCTAGCCTAGAGAAGGTTGGTGAAGGCTTCTTTTTATAGGCAAAGGGTTGGGTTTGACAAGGAAAGGGATTTGATTTGGTTTGGTTAAGGGAAGTCAAAGGATTTGATTTGGTTTGGTTAAGGGAAGTCAAAGATTGAGGGGGGACAAATCTTGGCTAGATAGGGAAGGTTGAATATTTGATTGGCTTGGATTAGGAATACAATATTTTAGATTTGGGAATAATCTTATTAGATTGGAATATAATTGGTTGATTGATTTTAACTTGGTATGATTATATTTTGATTTAGTGTGTGATTTGTTTAATTTAGGCATGATTTTAGTTTAAGTTGGTAATTGTTTTTTTTATGTTGGTATATGTTTTATTTAATCATTTAATTATTTAATTATTATCTTATTTAGTTAATGTTTTAATTAATATTTATTTATTTAAGTTGGGATGTGTTTTATGGGCTTTGGGGGGGGGCTAATTGGGCTGGATGAGAGGCTAGCAGCAAAACCAGAATTACCGACACCGTTCGAACGCTTCCTCGAACGCGGCACGAACGCCCGCAATCCGTTTGACGTTCGAACGTAAACACGAACGCAGCACGAACGAAAACAGTGAACCTTGTTTATTCTGAATTTCCCCTTCCGATGTCCGTTTCCCGTGACCTCCGTGACTTAAAGGTAGTGTCTCCAAAATGAGACTCATCATAGGGTTTTATGCGTAAAAATGCAGTGCCTACAGCATCACACATCAAACATGCTACATACATAGTAATCAAAACATACCTAAACTTAATTCCTCATACAAAAGATAAATAACTAAAACACATGCCTGAAATAAAATAACGTTCTAATGACCTAATCATGCTCAAATACAAGTTGGATGAAATGGAATACATGAATCCTTCAAGTGGTACGGGGCATTGTATCCCGAGTGCAAACCATAATACCGTCCATTTGGATTCGACTATGGAATTTATGTCCGGGTTTCCATCCAATATACCACAAGAAAGAACACATATTCTATTCACCCAAAATCACATCATACACTAAATCATTATTTCATGTGAACAAATTCCAAATAACATGCCAAACTAACTATTCATGCTAAACACATTTTTTAAATCATTATTTTATGTGAATAAATTTAATAATATAAACCCTCAGGTCTAACCTTTTTTTTTTCGTTCTTTGGAGGTGCGTTATATGGCCGTCGGAAAGGCTAAGACACCACGATTCCACCGGTTCACTGTTTCGACGTTTTACTCACTGTTTCGCTGTTTCGTTCGCTGTTTCCACTTCGTTTCGCTGCAATTTAAATCGCCACACTTTGCTCACTGGTTTGCAATGAATTATGGGTTGTTTTGGTGAATTTTGAGGGGTATTGGACTGCCGTTTGTTCGATTTCTCGAAGACTTTCAAGTGCAGTTTTTTATTCACTGTTTCGGTGAATTTGAGGACTGTTTTGAGTGTGTTTGAGTTGTGAGTAGGCAGTGAGTGATGAGGATTTACGTGGAGTTGAGGGGACAGTCAGCGTGGATGAGGGTTGTTTCACTAGCAGTGGCATGAATGAGGATTATTTCACTGATCACGTGGAGAGCTGGTTTGTGCGTGGATTGTGTGCTTGTGGGAGAGAGTGACGTGAAAGTTGCTGACGTTGCTAGGGTTCTCATGGAAGTGGCTGTTGGATGGGTTAGGGTTTCAGTGTGGCTGTTTATGGAGGGAGTGCATGGGCTGTGTTGAGGTCAGTTTGGTGCGTTGAAGGCTATGGCGCGAAGGGGAGCAAAGGTTTGTTTGTTCATGAAGGGGCTGATGAAGGTGAATGACTAAGGGGCGTGGTGACTACAATGTGAGGACCTCCAAGGTGCGTGAATCCCCCTTTTGAGGGCAGTGAGTGTGTGAATTTATAGGGGCTGAGTGGGGTTGTTATGGTTTGGTGATGGTTACGTGGGCAGTGGCTTAAGGTTTGTCGTGTGTGCATGTGTCATGAAGAAATGGGCGTGTCACTGGTCGGCCTTGGTGAGTATATATGCGTGAATTTGTGGGAGGCAGATGGCTAGTTTAGGGGCTGAGTGTTTTAATGGCGTGAGGCAGTGGATTGAAGGCAATGGTTGGGCGTTTTGGCGTGAAGGGATAGAGGGCTGTTTTGATCTTCTAAAATGCTTAATCTTTTCTTGATGTGTATTAGGTGTTCCAAGGCAGAAAAATGAGGGTTTAAATAGGCAAATGGATGGCATTAATGAGATTGGCAAGTGATAATGAAAGGTAATCAATTTGATGACAAGTTTTGTTTGGAAATGGAAGGAAGGTAATGTATAATTGTGATCCTTTGTTGAAAATTCAATAAAGGTTGAAAGGAAGGAAATGAAATGACAGTTTTGTTTTGAAATGGAAGGAAGGTTATGTATAATTGTGATCATTTGTTGAAAATTCAAAAAAAGGTGATGAAAATGAAGAAAATGAGAGGGGATGGTGATGGCATGGGGTGTGATGGCTAAATGATGTAGGGTTGATCTAATAATGCCTTGGAATTAGGTGTCAAGGTAAAAGGTGAGATCAAAGGTGTAATGTAAATTGGTGGAAGGATAACATGTTTGAATAGTGCAAGGAGGGTGAATGTTGGTTTCTTGGTCGTGGGCCTCATGGGTGGTGGACTTGGTGTTTGATTTGTCTTGGTTTCATGGGCTTTGGATGTGGGTTTAGGTGGGCTTAGAGTGGTTTGCGGGAATTTCGGGCTAAAGATATACCTCGAAATGAAGATTCAACAAGCGAACTCCGAGCGAACTTAGCGAATCAAAACCCATAATATGTCAATTCTTGACTTCTCCTTTCCGACGACCGTTTTCCGCAACTTCCATGACTTAAAGGTAGTGCCTCCTTACGAGACTCCTCATCGGGTTCGATATGCAAAAATGCAATGCCTACACTACCGCCGGAATGATTCCCATATTTTTATTCGTGCAATTTGGTTAGAACGTATTGCACCTCTTCCGGGGAGAGGCATTTTAGGTATGGTACAGCAACTGACCTCCTTAACAATTGGTTGTTGTGTAGAACGAAACGTTCAGCCTTATGTTTTACCTTATGGGAGACCACTTTGTCTGCTGGCAAAGATCCTGTATTCAAATATTTGATTAAAGGTGTCATCCACGAGTCGTTTTCTATGATATGTGAGATGGTGCATTCTTCCAT
>SKCR01001045.1:0-28514 GCA_019454045.1 Zanthoxylum bungeanum | reverse complement strand
TAAGATCTACCGTATTAGATCTAAGAGGTTGTTAGGACTTTTTCAATCTACATACATAGATAAAGTTTTGAAAAGATTCAAAATGGAAGATTCCAAAAGAGGTCATTTACCTACTTGTCATGGAATCAAATTATCTAAGGAGCAATGTCCACTTACTCCTTCAGATAGAGTGAATGATTAGGATCTCTTATGCTTCAGCAATATGATCAATCATGTACGCCATGTTAAGTACAAGACCTGATGTCTCTTATGCTCTTAGCATAACGAGCAGGTATCAGACAAATCCTGGAGAGCAACACTGGGCAGCTATCAAAACAATCCTCAAGTATCTGAGAAGAACTAAGGATGTGTTTTTGACATATGGAGGTTGTTCTGAGATGAAAGTCATTGGTTACTGTGACACGAGCTTTCAGACCGATATGGATGACAGCAGATCGCAAATAGGAAATTTTTTACTTTGAATGGAGGTGTTGCCAGTTGGAAAAGCTCAAAGCAGTCAACTACAGCGGACTCCACCACTGAAGCCGAGTATATTATAGCATCTAAGGCAGCTAAAGAAGCAGTATGGATAAAGAAGTTCATCACGGAGCTGGAAGTGCTTTTTACGATAAAGAATGGCGTCACGATGTACTGTGACAACACGAGCGCCATTGTTCAATCAAAGGAACCAAGGTCCCACCAGAAATCCAAGCATGTACTCAGGCGATTTCATTTCATCCGGGAGATTGTTGAGAGAAAAGAAGTTATTATAGAGAAAATACCCACAGAAGATAATCTTGCAGATTCTCTGACTAAAGGGCTGACTCAACAAAAGCATGATAGGCACACCCGAGAGTATGGTGTCCAGATTCATACTAGTTGGCTATAGTGCAAGTGGGAGATTGTTAGGGATATGCCCTATACTCAACTTGTGGATGGGTTCTATGTACATGTATTTGTAGTATTTTCATTAATTAATAAAATGGCAATCTTTATTATACATGTCTTACATAAATTATATGAATAATCAACATTGTAATAAAGCAATTGGAGTAATAAGACGATGGCTTTCACGCCTTATAAGAATCGTTACTCTTAAATGTTCCTAGAAAGAGTTTTGTGAATAATCTGGACGTTCACAAAGCGGAGAGACTAGCATTATGATATGATCCACCCTTAAGTGGGGTAGCCGATCTCATAGGTGTTGGAGTTTCTACGGCCCCGAAGATCGATTATCAAGTACGAAATAAGTGCGAATACAACGAGGGAGTTGCAGAATACTCACATCGATCGGTTGAGCGACGCTAGAGGCAACAAAAATTTATTTTATGCCTTCTGGACCTCACGGCAGTGAGCTGCAGTCCCTCTCCTAGATTCGGCCATTGTTGGTCCTTCGTCAAACGATTACAAGATCATGGGTGGACTTCCATATCACCTTCGCATGTCTCTCGGAGTGCTAGCTCTCTTGATTTTTGCCACAAAAATCAAACACTTTGCTTCCCTTTTCTCCATTGACTCTCGGCAGTGGCTGCCAAACTAGAAGAAAAACAGCCCCTAAAGGGCGTGTGAGAGATGAAGAGCAAGAGAGAGAGTTGTGTGTTTGGTTTTTAAATTTTGTGTATCTTATACACAAATGTGAATTTCAAATTCATTTACAATGAATTTGGCTTTCAAAAAGCCAGGCAATAAATGCTTGCCAACCACACACATCACTTCCCATCAATCAGTGAATAGTGACTGGCGTCAATCACTAAAAGTGAAAGACATCTATCACTTGATTGACGAATGATGTGACACTAGATGTGACTAGCGATTTGACGATTGATTTGACTTGTGTGCCGCACTCGAATTCGAAATGCGAATGCGCTCGCAAACAATCCCGGGTTCGGGTTCGCTAATTCCAAATTAACGAAATTTCCGTTGCGACGCAATTAAATCTAATTTAATTAAATAATCATGCCTAGCATAATTACTATTCACGTCGCTAACGAATTAATTCTAAATTAACTCGTTCGCCCGAATTAAAATCTAATTTCAATTTCGCGTCGAAATCCAATTTCGTTTAATTATCGAATATATTAATTTATCGATTTATTCAAAATTAATCGTTATCTCTCTTTAATTGATATTTTATCCCAGATAAAATATCTCCGCAATTAATCCCAGATTAATTTTCTCTCTCTTCTAATTAATCCCAGATTAATTAAAGTGCGAGTCATACGTCATCGATGAATCTTCAGGAAGCGACCCATGAGATCCCTTGATATTTTGGCAGTAATTTCGGTCGTCAGACTATCCGAACACGTAAGTACCTAGTACTACGTTTATACCGATTTACAAGACAAGGTTGGCTTCTAGCAAAGCGCCATGCCTACCCAATTCTCCATAAATATCCTTACAGGAATATAAGGATCTATACCAGGCGTAGTATACGTAGTATTGCATATTTCGATCCTGTATCGGATGTCACGTGCAAGGTTTGGGGCTAGAAGTGTGTCTGCCCCGTACGAAGCACATATCGGATCTCTGGTAACTAGTCTCTATAATCGGATAAACATGGCCTAGTCATAATATCCCCATAGCTGCAGCATATAAGAGCACCAGTTCGTATCCACGTGATCATCATCTCCACTATGACTAGAGTGATACTTCCATCTCGGCATCACACCCAATACACTACGATAGCGGACGACCAAAACCAAAGTATTTTGGTTGTCGTAAGTATTAGCGGTGCAAGTCTCAGGTTAAGACCAAATACACCTACCCTGATATCGGACTTCCATAGACATATTGTCATTCTACCAATGGAATTCCGATGGGGTCTATCCAGAGTGAAGCTGTTTCCCGTACCATCGGTAAAACATAACCTCCTATTACACTTGCATGAGTATCTTATACCCAAATATATGAGAACTATGTCATTATGCCCTCACAATGCGCACAAGTGTGATATTAGTCTTTTACGTATTTATCGATGTCCAATCTTGATAATACTCTGACTAGGGATATTTAATGATTTATCCTTCGTGGACTGATACTGTCTCATATCATTCTCCATCCAGGAACAAATCACAGGGATCTCCTATCATTTATACATCTTGGTGATCTAATCACAAATGATAAGACAGCAATCTCCTTTGTCACATAGTTAATTTGTACAACACCATGATCTGTACAAATAGTGACGTTATGGGTCATAATTGTCCAACAATCTCCCACTTGGCCTATAGCCAGTCACTCGAGTGTCTGACACCCGAACTATGTACGGTTGGCTCAAACTGCTGAGAAAAGGCTTTCGTCAGGGGATTTGAATGATTATCATCTGATGCAATTTATTCGATCATCACATCGCCACGATGTATGATCCGAACGAATCAGATGAATATCAAAGTATATATCTGGATCGTTGATGAGACCATTAATTCTTTAGCCTATGTTGAAGCCTAGCTCAGCTGCTAACATAACTATATCTAATCTAATTAGATTTGTTATCGACCCAAATGGCTTCTATTGCTGCCTCAGTTGCAGTAATAACCTGCATTTGTTGTTTATTCGGTAACAGTATCTTGCTTGGAAGATTTCCAGCTCATTGTACCGTTATTCAAACTATATAGTACCATTTTTATCGGTTAGGAAACTTGTAGCAGTGATCCCAGTCACTTCAAGTTTTCCATCTCCATAGATTAAGACAACATCCTTAGTTCTCTAAGATACTAACGGATGTTCTTAACATCAATGCAGTGACTATCACTTGGATTGGCCTGATTGTGAATCCATATACTCAAAGCGTATGAGACACCAGTTCACGTACATTTTTCAATGTATGAGTTCTCGGAGAATGTTCATGAAAGCCAAGCTTTCACCGATAGTTTTATGGGAATATCATTTCCAAAAAATGACATATTATCATTATTTTAAAGGACAGCCACTGTCATTGCGCTCCCACTAACCTCCTTATATACACATGAATTATTTTCGTTTTGAATTAAATCATAAACTATTATGATTACATCAAAACGATAATTCCAATAACTTAATGCTTGCTTCAATCCAAACATGGATCGAATAACCTGCAAACCTTGTTTGCTAGTTATTGTACGACAAAACCGACAGGATGTTTTAAACATCCTCCAAAAGGTTTCCTTTTCAGGAAAGCGATTTTCCCATTTAGTTGACATATTTCATAAATGAAACATGCAGCATTAGCAAGCATTATCCAAATGGATTTACCGTGGCAACAGGTAAAAGGTTGAATCGTAGTCAATACAATGTTGATAACGATATCTTTCCGCTAAAAGCCTAGCTACGTTGGTATGTTGCCATCCATGTATGTCTTCCTTGAAGACTTATATAGTACCAATAGGCACAATGCCTTGCGGTACAACAACTAGTATCCAAACTTGTTTGATATATATGGAATCCCTTTCGGATATCATGGCACTTTGCCATAATAGGGAGTCGTACCTTGTATCACTTCCTCATACGTAGTCAGTTGGTATTCCTCAATAAGATTGACATCTTTATTAGGTGAGATAAGAAACCCATACCCCAGGTTGTTTTTTGACTCTCTCCCACTTACGTGGTTCTTGTGTATTCGAAGATTATTGGTATATTTTTATCCTTGATGAACTATTTGTGTTCCATTAAAGAATCAGTGCCTTGAATAGTATTACTCCGATTTTCATCGAGTTTTACTATCCTCCCACTTACCACTGCATATAGGTATTCCTCTTAGGAAAATCACATGGTGAGCAACAATTACATTGTTCTCTTGTGAGATGTATAAGTACTATACTTTGGTATCCCTAAGATAACCTTCAATTGGCACTTATCCAATTGGGTTTTAGTTTGGTATCATCCAAACACATGCCTAGCATCCCAAATAATCAGGATTGAGAAACTTAGTTTCTTTCATGTTCATATCTAATATGAAATCTGTCAAACATATTTTATGGAACCTTATTCAAAATAAGTTATGCACTATTAAAGCGTATCTGTTGAAGGAAATGGTAGCTCAGAGCGACTCATGATTAACCTCATCATGTCTAACAAAATTCGGTTTATCAGTTCGGACACACCGTCAAACTAACGTGTTCAGGGAGGAGTCCTATTTGAAAGAATACTATACTCTTTCAAGTATATTAGAAACTTGTTGCTTAAGTATTTTCCATTAGGGTCTTACTGTGAAAGTTTTATACTTTAGCCGATCTGTTTGTCTATTTCATGTCGAAACTTTAAAAGTTTCCGATTTGTGTTTCAAAAGAAACACATAACCATAACGAGATGCCACATCCGTAAAGGTCACGAAATATTCATATCCACCTCTAGCCTAGCTAGACATGGGCCCACTTGCTTCACTATGAACTAGGGCTTACAGATCGGTGGCACTTACACTTTTACCAAGTAAATAGTGTTTTAGGCACTTTGCCCAATAAACTAGATTCGTAGACTTTATTTGATTGGGATCAAATTAGTCCTAGTACCCACTCTTCAAAAGTGCGGATATACGAGTCTTGTTTAATTGTGTCCCAGGCAACAATGCCACAATAAAGTTTCTTCTGATCATATCAGTTTGAGCTATTTGTTTGTCATGTTATATGTTTGAGATTTATTTATATTCAAAATATAAATGATGTTATTCACATCTAATGTGTTTATCTCAATATCATCTTTATATAATAAAACACTTTAGTGTTCTAGGATATAAAGGTTCACCCGCAGCGGGTTAAACACTGATATAGAGATAATGTTTCTAGTCAAACTAGTTACATTATAACAGTTTCCAAATTTAGGTACACACCCGAAGGGTAGTTCCTAAATTAGGTTTCTACGGTTAAAACAGCGACTTTCGTCCTGTTTCCAATTCGCAAATTAAATCTCAATTTGAAGTCAGTATCCTGCTCATAGCAGATTTTGAACATCAGTATATATTTATGTATCACACTAAGTATTTAAAATCCAATTTCAATACTAGTAGTGAACATAATTATGACAAACATATTTAAAGTCGGAGCCTTGCACTATCTTCAATTACTTTATGTCTGCTTTGTCCAAACGGCAATCACGCTTCCGTGATCCCATTGGCCACATTTAGGCAGACATTTTGGGATATGTCATTTATCTTCCCAGAAGATTATAATGATTTTTCCTTTGCCCTTGATACCGATTTACAAGACAAGGTTGGCTTCTAGCAAAGCGCCATGCCAACCCAATTCTCTAGAAATATCCTTATAGGAATATGTGATCTATATCAGGTGTAGTATACGTAGTATTGCGTATTTCGATCCAGCATCGGATGTCACGTGCTAGGCCTGGGGCTGGAATTGTGTCTGCCCCGTACGAAGCACATATCGAATCTCTGGTAACTAGTCTCTATAATCGGATAAACATGACCTAGTCATAATATCCTGATAGCTCGAGCATATAAGAGAACAAGTTCCGTATCCTACGTGACCATCATCTCCACTATGACTGGAGTGATACTTCCATCTCGATATCACACCCAACACACTACGATTCTCAATATACCCAGAAGAGGCGTACACAGAACCTGTTAAAGGACTGGATGACCAAAACCAAAGTATATTGATAGTCGCAAGTATTAGCAGTGCAAGTCTCAGGTTAAGATCAAATACACATACCCTGATTTCGGACTTCCATAGACACATAGTCATACTACCAATGGAATTCCGTGGGGGTCTATCCAGAGCGAAGCTGTTTCCCGTACCATCGGTAAAACACAACCTCATATCACACTTGCACGAGTATCATATACCTAAATATATGAGAACTATGTCGTTTTGCCCTCATAACGTGCACAAGTGTAATACTAGTCTTTTACGTATTATCGATGTCCAATCTCGATAATACTCTGACTATGGATATTTAATGATTTATCCTTCGTGGACTGATATTGTCTTATATCATTCTCAATCCAGGAACAAATCACATGGACCGCCTATCATTTATATATCTTGGTGATCTAATCACAAATGATAAGAGTGCAATCTTCTATTGTGACATAGTTAATTTGTACAACAACACCATGATCTGTACAAATAGTGACGTTATGGGTTATAATTGTCCAACAATCTCCCACTTGGCCTATAGCCAGTCACTCGAGTGTCTGACACTCGAACTATGTACGGTTGGCTCAAACTGCTGAGAAAAGGCTTTCATAAGTGGATTTATATGAATATCATCTGATGCGATTTATTCGATAATCAGATCGCCATGATGTATGATCTGAACGAATCATATGAATATCGAAGTATTTATCTGGATCGTTGATGAGACCATTAATTCTTTAGCATGTGCTGACGCCTAGCTCAGCTGCTAACAGAACTATATCTAATCTAATTAGATTTATTATCGACCCGAATGGCTTCTATTACTGCCTCAGCTGCAGCAATAACCGGCTTTTGTTGTTTATTCGGTAACAGTATCTTGCTTGGAAGATTTCCAGGTCACTGTACCGTTATTCAATCTTTATATTACCGTTGTCACGACTTATAGTCGTTTTCATGAAAGCCAAGCTTTCACCGATAATATTATGGGAATATCATTTCCAAGAAATGATATATCATCATTACTCAGGACATTCACTGTTAGTGCGCTCCCACTAACCTCCTTATATACACAAGAATTATTTTCGTTTTGAATTAAATCATACATCATTATGATTACATCAAAATGATAATTCCAAGAACTTAATGCTTGCTTCAATCCATCTATGGATCGAATAACCTGCAAACCTAGTTTGCTTGTTATGGTTCGACAAAACCGTCAAGATGTTGTAAACATCCTCCGAAAGGTTTCCGTTAAGGAAAGCGGTTTTGGCATTCAACTTCCACATTTCATGAATGAAACATGCAGCATTAGCTAGCATTATCCAAACGGATTTACCGTGGAAACAGGTAAAAGGTTTCGTCGTAATCAACACAATGTTGATAACTCTACCTTTTCGCTATAAGGCTAGCTTAATACGTTGGTATGTTGCCATCCATATACGTCTTCCTTGAAGACTTATATAGTACCAATAGGCACAATGCCTTACGGTACATCAACTTGTGTCTAAACATAGTTGGTATACATGGAATCCACTTCGGACTTTATGGCACTATGCCATAATAGGGAGTCGATACATTGTATCACTTCCTCATACGTAGTCAGTTGGTATTCCTCAAAAGATTGACATCTTTATGAGGTGAGATCAGAAACCCATACCCCAGGTTGTTTTCTAACTCTCTCCGACCTACGCGGTTCTTGTGTATTCGAAGATTATTGGTATAGTTTCATCCTTGATGAACTATTTGTGTTCCATTAAGGACTTGGTGCCTTGATAGTATTACTCTGATTTTCATCGAGTCTTACTTTCCTCCCACATACCACTGCATATCGGTATTCCTCTTAGGAAAAACGCATGGCGAGCAACAATTACAGTGTTCTCTCGTGAGTTGTATAAGTACTACACTTTGGTATCCCTAGGATAACCTACAATTAGCACTTATCCGATTTGGGTTTTAGTTTGGTATCAACCAAACATATGCCTAACATACCCAAATTTTCAGGAAAGAGAAAAACCCAGTTTCTTTCCTGTTCATATCTAATATGAAATTTGTCAAACAGATTTTTAAAGAACCTTATTCAAAATAAGTTCTGAACTGTTTTGGGTATTCGTTGAAGGAAATGGTAGCTCAGAGCGACTCATGATTAACCTTATCATGTCCAACAAAATTCGATTTATCCTGTCGGACACACCGTCAAATTGACGTGTTCCGGGAGGAGTCCTCATTGAAAGAATACTATACTCTTTCAAGTCTATGAGAAACTTATTGCGAAAGTATTTTCATCATGGTCAAACCGTGATGGTTTAATACTTTAGCCGATCTCTTTGTCTACTTCGTGTCGAAACTTTAAAAGTTTCCGATTTGTGTTTCAAAAGAAACATGTAACCATAACGCGATGCCACATCCGTAAAGGTCACGAAAAATTCATATGCATCTCTAGCCTAGCTAGACATGGGCCCACTTAGGTCACTATGACCGAGGGCTAATAGATCGGTGGCATTTGCAATTTTACCAAATAAATAATGTTTTAGGCATTTTGCCCAATAAACTAGATTAGTAGACTTTATTTGATTGGAATCAAATCAGTCCTAGTACCCACTCTTCGAAAGTGTGGATATACGAGTCTTGTTTAATTGTGTCCTAGACAACAATGCCACATTCAAGTTTCAACCTGATCAAATCAGTTTGAGCTATTTGTTTGTCATGTTATACGTGTGAGATTTATTTATATTCTAAATATAAATTTTGTTGTTCACATCTAATGTATTTATCTCAATATCATTTTTATATAATAAAACACTTTAGTGTTCTAGAATATAAAGGTATATCCGCAACGGATTATACACTGATATAGAGATAATGTTTCTTGTCAAACTAGTTACATTATAACAGTTTCCTAATTTACTTACATACCCAAAGGGTAGTTCCTAAACTTAGGTATCTACGGTTAAAACAGCGACTTTCGTCCCGTTTTCAATTCGCAGATTAATCTCAATATAAGTCAGTATCCTGCTTATAGTAGATTCTGAACATCAGTACATATTTTATGTATCACACTAAGTATCTAAAATCTAATTTTAATACTAGTAGTGAACATATTTATGACAAACATATTTGAAGTCAGAGCCTTGCTCGTCTTCAATTCCTTCTTGAGATATGTCTTTTTATCTTCCTAGAAGATTATAATGATTTTGCCTTTGCCTTTTTCACATTCCAGAAGCCTTTGGCCAAGCCTTGGCCTTTTGGAATATCGAAGTAAGATGCGTCTTGCGCTACTTGCATTATTGTAACCTTTGGCTTTGTCTCCTTGAGTATAGCCATTAACTCTCCAAGAGTTTACTATTGCAATAAAAATACTTCTAAGATCTAATCTATGAAGATCCTTTAATTTCATTATCATACTTTAGGGATCTAATCCTTAGTTCTGATAAAGAAATTAAGGAGTCTATGACAAGTATAATGGATTAAGCACTAAAGTTATCATTACATGAATATTCCAAATATCATGTTCCACTTATTTGCTTAACTCCAGGCTTAGGCCTAATACGTTATTTTATCAAATAAAGTAACGTATTAGTTTCCAGGACCATCCTGAAACTTTATTCCCAATTTGAAAATTATAGTCGTTTAAATACATTTTCACCCAAGATTATGTTTTAAACACTAATCTTTCATTTATCTTGATTCTAATAGTCCAACTATTTAATCAACGATTTGTGGTACTAGTTATTATAATTATTATTATAGTCCAACTATATAATCAAATATAATTTAAATAAATTAACCTCAATTACATTGATTACTATAATCCAATTATAAAATCAACTGTAAATTGAAATTAATTAATTCAAATATATTGATTACTATAATCCAATTATATAATCAACTATAATACATTCCAACTGTTTATTACTCATCTCCCACTATTTTTCGGCGAGCCTCTAACCCTCTGTCGAGTACTCGGGAAACCGTGTTTTCTAGTGGGCTATTATCCCGTTAAAAATCACACAATCTTGACTTTGGCCAACAAATTGTATGATAATTAACTAGGTAGATCTCTAAGATCGATTGGATCCAACCATGTATTCATATAAGCATGTTATCAATCAATCTAATCCAATTAATTAATTTGATAATTAGTGATCATCCAATGTTCAAACAACGATTTGATTTTGCGCGAGTCAAACCCGTTTTGCGAATAAGTACTCAAAGTACGAATTCTTAAATTAAATTAAACTACAACATTAAATGCAATTTAATATGTATTTAATACTAATTCTCTATTTAATTCCAAATTAAATACTACACTTTATTAATAAACCTTTTACGATTTAAATTCCAAATTTAATCGTTATGGGTCTCAAAGCCCGATTAACATCCAATGTTTATTTAATTAAAGTCCAATGGGCTTTTAATTAATTTCTTTAAGGCATGGACTTTTGGTCAACTCGGGTCAAACCCAAAGACTAAAGCCCATTTAAAGGAATCACCCTTATGTGCCTAGAAACCAATTTAGGTCCATTAGGCCCAATTAAAATTAAGGTCCATTAAGTCATAATTGGACTTTATGGATGCGGTTTTGGGCCCAATTGGATCCAACCAATTTAGCCTAAACCTAACTTGGTACAACCAAGCTTAATAAGCCCAATTACAACCTTTAAGGCCCAATTTCCAAAATAAGCCCAAATTAATTAAATTACACAAACCCAATTTCATAATTTAATTAACCTAAAGTGTATTACACAATTAATTACCCAATTAACATTTCTAAAACATCAATTAGCCTAATTAATCATGCACTTTCACAACAAAACATGTCCAACACATTTTATCAAAAATCAAACCCATTTTCATGCTTTGTCATTCTCTGCAATATATGGGGTTTTCATTCCGATTCGGTTTCAATCTAATTGAATTCACAATCATCATTTCCCAAATCATTTCAACTCATCCAATGAATCAAAAATAAAAAAACAACATGAATTTCAAAAACTCATTAGATTCGGCCAAGCCACTAATTTGGGGAAAATTTTTCCAATTCAAAATTCAATCCAATTAAACCTGAAATCAACTTTACCCAATTGTTTTAAGTCATCCAATGATCAAAAAAACAAAATTTACCAAGACATTAGGGCTCTTCAATAATCGGCCAAGCCAACACAATTGGGGAAAAATTGATCCAATCAAATTTCATGAAATTGATCATGCACAACTTCAATTAATCAACATCCAAGCATACTTAATCAATAAATTTAACCAAATCATGCTCAAATTGATTTTACCCAATTTCAAACCTTAAAATATTTCATGCTCAATTTAGGCTCATATACCATTGTTGGTTTCTAATTAGGTCCCAAGAATGAAATCAAGCACAAAAACGCATGTGAATAACAACAAAGTACGGCGGAATCAGACTCACATTGAACTGATCTTGCGACATGATGAACACAAGCATTTTATTCCTCCAAGATGGCTCGGCAGTGAAGCTTTAGGGCAGTGGACTGCTCGGCATTTGCTGCTTTGGCTCCTCCAAGAATCGGCCATGGATGTCCTCCATTGAAGCTCCAAGCTCCAAGCTTCCAAGCTCACGAAATCGGTTCCCTATCACCTTAGGAAGACTCATTGTGTGTGCTAGCACCTTTGATCTTGCCCCAAAATCATCAATCTCTTCTCCAAGACTCAAGGTTTTTACAAAACCAGTGAAGAAAAAATTTGCCTCCAAGGCCAAGAGAGAAGAAGAAGTCGTGAGAGAGAGAGAGGAGTTTTGGCTCCCAAAATTGCGTGAACCAAGGAGAGAGAAATGAAAATGTGTAATAGGTTTATTTATTTCCAAAATCATTTAACCATTTACCATTTTAAATTTTCAAAAAGTCAAGCATTAAATGCTTGCATCATCTCACATCAACTCACATCAATCAATCAATCAATTGTCACATCACTCAAAGTGACATGTGATTTGACGTTTGATGTGACTAATGATTTGACGCTTGATTTGACTTGCGTGCCGCACTCGAATTCGAAATGCGAATGCGCTCGCAAACAATCCCGGGCTCGGGTTCGCTAATTCCAAATTAAAGAATTTTATGTTGCGACGCAATTAAACGATTACGCCTAGTGAAATCACTATTCACGTCGCTAACGAATTAATTCTAAATTAACTCGTTCACCTGACTTAAAATCTAATTTTAATTTCACGTCGAAATCTAATTTCGTTTAATATATCGAATATATTAATTTATCGATTAATTCCAAATTAATCGTTATCTCTCTTTAATTGATATTTTATCCCAGATAAAATATCTCCGCAATTAATCCCAGATTAATTTTCTCTCTCATCAAATTAATCCCAGATTAATTAAAGTGCGAGTCATACATCATCGGTGAATCTTCGGGAAGTGACCCATGAGATCCCCGGATATGTTGGCAGTAAATACGGTCGTCGGACTATCCGAACACGTAAGTACCTAGTACTACGTTTATACCGATTTACAAGACAAGGTTGGCTTCTAGCAAAGCACCATGCCTACCCAATTCTCCAGAAATATCCTTATTGGAATATGTGATCTAAATCAGGCGTAGTATACGTAGTATTGGGTATTTCGATCCAGCATCGGATGTCACGTGCTAGGCCTGGGGCTGGAATTGTGTCTGCCCCATACGAAGCACATATCGGATCTCTGGTAACTAGTCTCTATAATCGGATAAACATGACCTAGTCATAATATCCCGATAGCTCGAGCATATAAGAGAACAAGTTTTGTATCATACGTGACCATCATCTCCACTATGACTGGAGTGATACTTCAATCTCGACATCACACCCAACACACTACGATTCTCAATATACCCAGAAGAGGCATACATAGAACCTGTTAAAGCCCTGGACGACCAAAACCAAAGTATATTGATAGTCGCAAGTATTAGCGGTGCAAGTCTCACGTTAAGACCAAATACATCTACCCTGATTTCGGACTTCCATAGACATATAGTCATACTACCAATCGAATTCTGAGGGGGTCTATCCAGAACGAAGCTGTTTCCTGTACCATCGGTAAAACACAACCTCCTATCACACTTGCATGAGTATCATATACCCAAATATATGAGAACTATGACGTTGTGCCCTCACAACGTGCACAAGTGTAATACTAGTCTTTTAATGATTTATCCTTAATGGACTATACTGTCTCATATCATTCTCAATCCAGGAACAAATCTCAGGGACCGCCTATCATTTATATATCTTGGTGATCTAATCACAAATGATAAGAGTGCAATCTCCTATTGTCACATAGTTAATTTGTACCGGAACACTATGATCTGTACAAATAGTGACGCTATGGGTTATAATTGTACAACAATATTTACTTCTAAGATCTAATTATAGATCTATGAAGATCCTTCAATTTCTTTATCATACTTTAATGATCTAATCCTTAGTTCTGATTCAGAAATTAAGGAGTCTACTAGGACAAGCTTAATGGATTAAGCATTAAGTTATCATTACATGAATCTTCCAAAGATCATGCTCTACTATTGCTTAACTCCGGGCTTAGGCCTAATATGTTATTTTATCCAATAAAGTAACTTATTATTTTCCAGTTTGAAAAATTAAACCATTTAAATACTTTTTCCCAAGGATTATGTTTCAATGTCAATCTTTCAATTTTATCTTAATTTTAATATTCCAACTATTTAATCAACGATTTAGGTACTATTCATTATAATGATTATTATAGTCTAACTATATAATCAACTATAATTCAATTAGTTTAAATATAGTCCAACTGTTTTATAAAACAATGTTTAAATATTAGTCCAACTAACATTTAATTATTTAACGAATGATATTTGATTGAGCGCGTATGGCAAGTAATTAAACGAATATTGCAAATTCAATTATTGCCTCCCACTATTTTTCGGCGAGCCTCTAATTCTCTGTCGAGTACTCGGGAAACCATGTTTCCTAACGGGCTAGGATCCCGTTAAATATCACACAATCTTGACTTTAGCCAACAAATTATATGATAATTAACTAGGTAGATCTCTAAGATCAATTAGATCCAATCCATTTCCTAGATCCAGTAGGGGGACATCCAAGTCCGAAATATATATCTTATATATGCCAATAATCCAATTATTACCTAACCTTTTTCCTCTGAATCAACTAAGTGTTGAGTTTCTAATTAGGTCCCAATATCATGAAATCAAGCATAAAATTCGCATGAACACATCAAAGAAGTAAGGCGGAATACATACTCACATTGAACGGTTTGAGATGCGAAGAACAAACACATTTTTCGTCTCCATGAAGCTCGGCAGTAAGCTTTTGAGCAAGGGGCTGCTCGGTTTTGGCCTCCAAAGTCCTCCAAGAATCGGCCATGTGAGACTCCATTGAAGCTCCAAGCTTCAAGCTTTTCCAAGCTCATAAATTCGTTTCCCTATCACCATAAATAACCCATGTGTGTGCTAGCACCTTTGTTTTGCAACAAAACATCTCCCACTTGCTTCTTTGCGTCGGCAGTGACCAAAATGGAGAAGAATAATTTAGCTCAAAGCCGTAGTGTGTGAGGGAGAAGAAGAAATGAGGGAAAAAAAACGTGAATAATGGGAGAGAGAGAGTGAAGAAAAAGAAATGTTATTTTGTTTTTATAATTTCTAAAATTAAATAAAAACATTTACAAATTCTTTTAACTTTACATTAAATGCTAAAGTCAAAAGTAAAAAGCAAAAGTTGCTTTTTCAACTTCTACATCAACACTCAAATCAATGACAACATGTCACATCACTCAAAGTGACATTGATTTGACGCTGATGTGACTAGCGATATGACGCTTGATTGATTTACGTGCCGCGCTCGAATTTGAAATGCGAATGCGCTCGCAATCACTCCCGGGCTCGGGTTCGCTAATTCCAAATTAACGAATTTTCCGTTGCGTCGTAATTAAATGATTACGCCTAGCGAAATCACTATTCACGTCGCTAACGAATTAATTTAGAATTAATTCGTTCGCCCGAATTAAAATCTAATTTTAATTCCGCGTCGAAATCCAATTTCTAATAATATATCAAATATATTATTTTATCGATTAATTCCAAATTAATCGTTCTCTCTCTTTAATTAATATTTTATCCCAGATAAAATATCTCCGTGATTAATCCCAGATTAATTTTCTCTCTCTTCTAATTAATCCCAGATTAATTAAGTGCGAGTCATACATCATCGGTGAATCTTTGGGAAGCGACCCATGAGATCTCCGGATATTGGCAGTAAGTAAATACGGTCGTCGGACTATCCGAACACGTAAGTACCTCGTACTACGTTTATACCGATTTACAAGACAAGGTTGGCTTCTAGCAAAGCGCCATGCCTACCCAATTCTCCAGAAATATTCTTACAGGAATATATAGATCTGTATCAGCAAGCGTAGTATACCGTAGTATTGCGTATATCAGCCCAGTATCGGATAGTCACGTGCTAGGGCTGGGGCTGGATAAGTGTCTGCCCCGTCCGAAGCAAATGTCGAATGTCTGGTAACTAGTCTCTATAATCGGTATACATGACCTTGTCATATATCCAGATGGCCGGCCAGCACTTAAGAGCACTATACCGTATCCTGCGTGACATCATCTCCACTATGACTGGAGTGATACTTCCGTCTTGACATCACACCCAATACACTACGACTATCTGATAAACCCAGAAGTGGTGTATGCAGAACCGGTTAAAGCCTGTACCACCAAGACCAAAGTCTACCGATTATCGCAAGTATTAGTGATATAAGTCTCAAGTTAAGACTATACAACACTACCTTTGATTCGGCCTCCCATAGACACATAGTCATAATACCAATGGGATTCCGAGGGGTTTATCCAGAGCGAAGCTGTTTCTCGTACCATCGGTGAAACATGACCTCTTATCGCACTTGCATAAGTATCTGATACTTATATATATAAGAACTATGCCGTTGTGCCCTCACAACGCACACAAGTGCAATACTAGCCTATTCTGCATTATCGATGTCCAGTCTCGATAATACTCCGGCTAGGGATATTTAATGATTAACCTTTGGGACTGATACTGTCTCATATCATTCTCAGTCCAGGAACTAATCATAGGGACCTCTCTTCATTTATATATCTATGGTGATCTAATACAAATGATGAGAGTGCAATATCCTTGTCACATAGTTAATTTGCTACAACACACAATGATCTGTGCAAATAGTGACGCTATGGGTCATTTTGTCCAACAATCTCCCACTTGGCACATAGCCAGTCACTCAGTGTCCTACACCCGAACTATGTACGGTTGGCTCAAACTGCTGAGAAATGCATTCGTCAGCGGATTTGCATGATTATCATCTTGATGCGATTTATTCGATCATCACATCGCCACGATATATGATCCGAATGAATCAGATGAGTATCTAAGTATGTATCTGGATCGTTGATGAGACCATTAATTCTTTAGCCTGTGCTGACGCCTAGCTCAGCTGCTAACAGAACTATATCTAATCTAATTAGATTTGTATCGACCCAAATGACTTCTATTGCTGCTTCAGCTGCAGCAACAACCCGCATTTGTTGTTTATTCGGTAACAGTATCTTACTTGGAAGATTTCCAGCTCACTGTACCGTTATTCAAACTATATAGTACCGTTTGCGACTTTTAGTCGTCTTTATCGGTTATAGGAAACTTGCTACAGTGACCCCAGTCACTTCAAGTTCTCCTTCTCCATAGACTAAGACAGCATCCTTAGTTCTCTAAGATACTAACGGATGTTCTTAACATCAATCCAGTGACTATCACTCGGATTGGCCTGTTTGTGAATCCATATGCTCAAAGCGTATGATACACCAGGTCTCGTACATTTTTCAATGTACGGTTTCTAGGAGAGTATTGCGAAAGCCAAGCTTTCGCCGATATTTATTTTATGGGAATATCATTTCCAAGAAATGACGTATTATCATTATTTTATAGGACAACCACTATCAGTGCGCTCCCACTAACCTCTTTTATATACACTAGAATTATTTTCGTTTTGAATTAAATCATACATCATTATGATTATATCAAAACGATAATTCCAAGAACCTAATGCTTGCTTCAATCCAATCATGGATCGAATAATCTGCATTATCCAAATGGATTTACCGTGGCAACAGGTAAAAAGTTGAATCGTAATCAACACAATGTTGATAACGATACCTTTCCGTTAAAGCCTAGCTTTATACGTTGGTATGTTGTCATCCATGTATGTCTTCCTAGAAGACATATAGTACCAATAGGCACAATGCCTTGTGGTACATCAACTAGTATCCAAACTGGTTGATATACATGGAATCCATTTCGGATTACATGACACTTTGCCATAATTAGGGAGTTGATACCTTGTATCACTTCCTCATACGTAGTCAGTTAGTATTCCTCAATAAGATCACATCTTTATGAGGTGCGATCAGAAACCCATACCCCAGGTTGTTTTCTGACTCTATCCGACCTACGCGGTTCTTGTGTATTCGAAGATTAATGGTAATAGTCTCATCCTGGATGAACTATTCATGTTCCATTAAGATTCAGTGCCTTGAACAGTATTACTCCGATTTCCATCGAGTTATACTATCCTCCCACTTACCACTGCATATCGGTATTCCTTTCAGGAAAACCGTATGGTGAGTAACAATCTAATTGTTCTCTTGTGAGATGTATAAGTACAATACTTATGGTATCCCTAGGATAACCTACATTTGGCACTTATCCTATTTGGGTTTTAGTTTGGTATCATCCAAACATATGCCTAGCATACCCAAATTATCAGGAATGAGAAACCCGGTTTCTTCCCGTTCATATCTAATATGATATCTGTCAAACAGATTATTATGGAACCTTATTCAAAATAAGTTCTTGCACTGTTTAAAGCTTATCCGTTGAAGGAAATGGTAGCTCAGAGCGACTCGTGATTAACCTTATTATGTCTAACAAAATTCGGTTAATCCGTTCGGACACACCGTCAAACTGACGTATTCCGGGAGGAGTCCTTATTTGAAAGAATACTATACTCTTTCATAAAAACTAGAAACTTATTGCTTAAGTATTTTCCATTACAGTCTTACCATGACGGTTTAATACTTTAGCCGATCTATTTGTCTATTTCGTGTCGAAACTCTAAAAGTTTCCGATTTGTGTTTCAAAAGAAACACATAACCATACGCGATGCCACATCCGTACAGGTCACGAAATATTCATATCCATATCTAGCCTAGCTAGACATGGGCCCACTTGCTTCACTATGAAGTAGGGCTAACAGATCGGTGGCATTTACACTTTTACCAAGTAAATAGTGTTTTAGGCACTTTGCCCAAATAGACTAGATTCGTAGACTTTATTTGAATGGAATCAAATCAGTCCTAGTACCCGCTCTTCAAAAGTGCGGATATACGATTCTTGTTTAGTAGTGTCCCTGACAACTATGCCACAATTAAGTTTCTTAACTGATCAAATCAATTTGAGCTATTTATTTGTCATGTTATATATTTGAGATATTATTTATATTCAAAATATAAATCCTGTTATTCACATCTAATGTGTTTATCTCAATATCATCTTTATATAATGAAACACTTTAGTGTTCTAGAATATAAAGGTACACCCGCAGGGTTATACGCGATATAGAGATAATGTTTCTAGTCAAACTAGCTACATTATAACAGTTTCTAAATTTAAGTACTAACCCGAAGGTAGTTCCTAAATTCAGATATCTACGGTTAAAACAGCGACTTTCGTCCCGTTTTCAATTCGCAGATAAATCTCAATTGAAGTCAGTATCCTGTTCAAAATAGATTCTGAACATCAATATATATATTTTATGTACCACACTAAGTATCTAAAATCCAATTTTAATACTTGCTGTGAACATAATTATGACAAACATAATGGATTAAGCACTTAAGTTATCATTACATGATCTTCCAAAGATTATGCTCTACTATTTGCTTAACTTCAAGCTTAGGCATAATACGTTATTTTATCAAATAAAATAAGTTATTATTTTTCCAGGACCATCCTGAAATTTTTTCCCAATTTGAAAATAAAACCGTTTTTTAAATACATTTTCGCCCAGGATTATGTCTTAAACATTAATCTTTCATTTTTATATCTTGATTCTAATAGTCCAACTATATAATCAACGATTTGTGGTACTATTTATTATAATGATTATAATAGTCCAACTATATAATCAAATATAATCTAAATTAATTAACCTCAATTACATTGATTACTATAGTCCAACTATAAAATCAACTGTAAACTGAAATTAATTAATTCAAATATATTGATTAATATAATCCAATTATATATAATCAAATATAATACAGTCCAACTGTTTTATAAAAACAACAATTTAAATATTAGTCCAACTAACATTTAATCTAACGACGAAATAATTTGAATGAGCGCGTATGGCGAGTAATTGAACGAGTATTGCAAATTCAATTCTTGCCTCCCACTATTTTTCGGCGAGCCTCTAACCCTCTGTCGAGTACTCGGGAAACCGTGTTTCCTAGTGGGCTAGGATCCCGTTAAATATCACACAATCTTGACTTTGGCCAACAAATTGTATGATAATTAACTAGGTAGATCTCGAAGATCAATTGGATCCCATCCAATTCCTAGATCCAGTAGGCGGATATCCAAATCCTAAACATATATCTTATATATGCCAATACATCCAATGTATTACCTAACCTTTTTCCTCTGAATCAACTAAGCCTTGGCTTTGGCACAACAAACCTAGTGATCCCAGTCAAGTGTGCATTGACCATGGAAAGCTTCGTAATCAATGTCGATGGACAAGAAGTGGTCTTGACTTTGGCCAACAAACCACAACTTGGACAAGACACCGATATGGAACAAAGCTCTCGTGATTCAAACACATCTTCGACGGACAAAGGGCTTGACTTTGGCCAACAACCCAATGCCAATCTCGGATCTTGAGTGAGAATCACTCAATGGAAGGAAAAACACTTGATATTGAGCGAGGGTTTTTCGCGTGCAATTGGCTACCAATTTATTATCTTTATTAAGGTCTCATCATCATACACCCTTAAACATGCATTCTAAACACATAATAAAGCGCATATGAAATAAAATAATAATGATATGCGGATGGATACTTTACATTGATCCTAGATCAAATCTCTCATTTTCTCTCTCCAAAGCTAGCACATGTATTTACTTCTACCCGTTACACTACACTTCTAAAGAAACCTCATTTACATTGAGGGGAATAGGTGAGAAGAGAATACAAAGAGTATAGAGGTGATAAGGCTGGACACGCAGGTCCAATTAATAAATCAAATTTATTACAATTTCCAAAATTGTCCCACCCGACTAATATCCATCCGATATACATTATTCATGCATCGCAACCATGTATTCATACAAGCATGTTATCAATCAATCTAATCCAATTAATTAATCTGATAATTAGTGATCATCCAATGTTCAAACAACGATTTGATTTTTGCTCGAGTCAAACTCGTTTTGCGAATAAGTACTCAAAGTACGAATTCTTGAATTAAATTAAACTACATAATTAAATCCAATTTAATACGCATTTAATTCTAATTCAATTTAATTCCAAATTAAATATTACACTTTTATTAACGAACCTTTACGACTTAAATTCCAAATTTAATCGCAACGGGTCTCAAAGCCCGATTAACATCTAATGTTTATTTAATTAAAGTCCAATGGGCTTTTAATTAATTTCTATAAGGCGTGGACTTTTGGTCAACTCGGGTCAAACCGAACAACCAAAATCCAATCCGGGAGTTACCCCATAAGCCCAGAAATCAATTTTGGCCCATTAGGCCCAATTAAATAATTAAGGTCCATTAAGTCATAATTGGACTTTATGGATGCGGTTTTAGGCCCAATTGGATCCAACCAAATTTGCCTAAACTCAACTTTGTACAACAAAGCCCAAAAGCCCAATCACAACCTAAAGGCCCAATTTCCAAAAATAAGCCCAATTAATTAACTTATAAAATTCTAAATTCCATAATTAATTAACCTAAGTGTAATACACAATTAACCACCCAATTAATATTTCTAAAACATCAATTAGCATACTTAATCATGCACTTTAACATTAAATAGTGTCCAACACAATTTATTAAAATCAAACCCAATTTACATGCTTTTGTTCTCGGCAATTAGGGGTTTTTCCAATCCGATTCGGTTTCAATCCAATCGAATCCACAATCATCATTTCCCAAATCAATTCAATTCATCCAATGAATTAAAATCAAAAAACACAATGAATTTCAAATTCAATTGAATTCGGCCAAGCCACTTTAATTGGGGAAAAATGTTCCAAATCAAAATTCAATCAAATTGAACTTCAAAACAACATTACCCAATTGTTTTAAGTCATCCAATGATCAAACAAACAAAATCACCAAGAAATTTAGGGTTCTTAATTTCGGCCAACATAAGCAATTTGGGGAAATTTGTTCCAAACACAATTTCAACAAATTGATCCAATCAATCTTAAATTAAACATACTTTAAGCATTCTCATTCATCCAATTTCACAAAATATGCTCAAAATCAAGTTTACCCAATTTGTCACTTTATGCCAACATAAAAAATTGGGGAAATTTGTTCCAAACATAATTTCTTCAAATTGATCCAATCAATCATTAATTCAACAACATTTAAGCATACTTAATCAATCAATTTAATCAAATCATGCTTCAATTGATTTTACCCAATTTGTCATGCCCAAAATTTAGGGAAAATTGAATCCAATCCAATTTCATGAAATTGATCATACACAACTTCAATTCAACCTCATTCAAGCATACTTCATCAAACAATTCAACCAAATCATGCCTAAATCGAGTTTACCCAATTTTAACCCTAACTTTTTCATGCTTTTGATACCATTGTTGAGTTTCTAATATAGGTCCCAAGATCATGAAATCAAGCATAAAATTCGCATGAACACATCAAAGAAGTAAGGCGGAATACATACTCACATTGAACGGTTTGAGATGCGAAGAACAAAAACCCATTTTCCTCCTCCTGAAGCTCGGCAGTAAGCTTCTGAGCAGTGGGCTGCTCGGTTTTGCCTCCAAAGTCCCTCCAAGAATCGGCCATGTGAGACTCCATTGAAGCTCCAAGCTTCAAGCTTTTCCAAGCTCATAAATTCGTTTCCCTATCACCATATATAACCCAATGTGTGTGCTAGCACTTGTCTTGCAACATCATCTCAGCTTGCTTCTCTTTTGCGTCGAAGTGAACAAAAATGGAGAAGAAATCGGCTCAAAGCCGTGGGTGAGGAGAAGAAGAGAAAGGGAGGAAAAACGTGATAATGGGAAAGAGAGGAGAGAGTGAAGAAAGAAAAAGAAATGTTATTTTGTTTTTATAATTTCTAAATAAATAAAAACATTTACAAATTCTTTTAACTTTCATTAAATGCTAAAGTCAAAAGTAAAAGCAAAAGTTGCTTTTTCAACTTCTACATCAATCACTCAAATCAAGTGACAACATGTCACATCACTCAAAGTGACAATTGATTTGACGCTTGATGTGACTAGCGATTTGACGCTTGATGTGACTTGCGTGCCGCGCTCGAATTCGAAATGCGAATGCGCTCGCAATCATCCCGGGCTCGGGTTCGCTAATTCCAAATTAACGAATTTTCCGTTGCGTCGTAATTAAATGATTACGCCTAGCGAAATCACTATTCACGTCGCTAACGAATTAATTTAAATTAATTCGTTCGCCCGAATTAAAATCTAATTTTAATTCCGCGTCGAAATCCAATTTCTAATAATATATCAAATATATTATTTTATCGATTAATTCCAAATTAATCGTTCTCTCTCTTTAATTAATATTTTATCCCAGATAAAATATCTCCGTGATTAATCCCAGATTAATTTTCTCTCTCTTCTAATTAATCCCAGATTAATTAAGTGCGAGTCATACATCATCGGTGAATCTTTGGGAAGCGACCCATGAGATCTCCGGATATGTTGGCAGTAAATACGGTCGTCGGACTATCCGAACACGTAAGTACCTCGTACTACGTTTATACCGATTTACAAGACAAGGTTGGCTTCTAGCAAAGCGCCATGCCTACCCAATTCTCCAGAAATATTCTTACAGGAATATATAGATCTGTATCAAGCGTAGTATACCGTAGTATTGCGTATATCAGCCCAGTATCGGATAGTCACGTGCTAGGGCTGGGGCTGGATAAGTGTCTGCCCCGTCCGAAGCACATGTCGGATGTCTGGTAACTAGTCTCTATAATCGGATATACATGACCTTGTCATAATATCCCGATGGCCGGCCAGCACTTAAGAGCACTAATACCGTATCCTGCGTGACATCATCTCCACTATGACTGGAGTGTGATACTTCCGTCTTGACATCACACCCAATACACTACGACTCTCTGATAAACCCAGAAGTGGTGTACGCAGAACCGGTTAAAGCCCTGTACCACCAAGACCAAAGTCTACCGATTATCGCAAGTATTAGCGATGTAAGTCTCAGGTTAAGACTATACACACCTACCTTGATTTCGGCCTCCCATAGACACATAGTCATAAACCAATGGGATTCCGAGGGGTCTATCCAGAGCGAAGCTGTTTCCCTCATCGGTGAAGGTGAAACACGACTCCTATCGCACTTGCATAAGTATCCGATACTTATATATATGAGAACTATGCCGTTGTGCCCTCACAACGCACACAAGTGCAATACTAGCCTATTCCGCATTATCGATGTCCAGTCTCGATAATACTCCGGCTAGGGATATTTAATGATTAAACCTTCGGGGACTGATACTGTCTCATATCATTCTCAGTCCAGGAACTAATCATAGGGACTTCTCTTCATTTATATATCTATGGTGATCTAATCACAAATGATGAGAGTGCAATATCCTTGTCACATAGTTATTTTGCTACAACAACACAATGATCTGTGCAAATAGTGACGCTATGGGTCATTTTGTCCAATACTAACCCTTGGCTTTGGCACAACAAACTTAGTGATCCCAGTTAAGCGCGACCCATGACCATGGAAAGCTTCGTAACAAGCGATGGACAAGAAGTGGTCTTTGACTTGGCCAACAAACCACAACTGGACAAGACACCATATGGAAAACAAAGCTCTCGTGATTAAAACACATCCTCGAGGACAAAGGCCTTGACTTTGGCCAACAAGCCAATGCCAGTCTTGGATCTTGAGTAAAACACTCAATGGAAGGAAAAAACGCTTAATATTTGCGAGGGTTTTTCGAAGCAAATGGCAACCAATTTATATCTTGTTAGGGTCTTCATTATCATACACCCTTAAACATGCATTCTAAACACATAATAAGCGCGTTATAATAAAATAATAATGATATGCGGATGAATACTTACACATTGATCCTAGATCAAATCTCTACCTTTCATCTCTCCGCTAGCACAAGTATTGCTTCTACCCGTTGCACTACACTTCTAAGAAACCTCATTTATATTGAGGGGAATAGGTGAGAAGAGAATACAAAGAGTAAGGAGGTAATACGGCTGGACACGCAGGTCCAATTAATAAATTCAATTTATTACAATAATTCTAAAATGCCCCACCCATCTAATATCCATCCGATATACATTATTCATGCATCGCAACCATGTATTCACACAAGCATGTTATCAATCAATCTAATCAAATTAATTAATCTGATATTAGTAACCATCCAATGTTCAAACAACGATTTGATTTTGCGCGAGTCAAACTCGTTTTGCGAATAAGTACTCAAAGTACGAATTCTCGAATTAAATTAAACTACAAAATTAAATCCAATTCAATTTGTATTTAATACTAATTCCCTATTTAATTCCAAATTAAATATTACACTTTATTAATAAACCTTTTACGACTTAAATTCCAAATTTAATCGTTACGGGTCTCAAAGCCCGATTAACGTCCAACGTTAATTTAATTAAAGTCCAATGGGCTTTTAATTAATTTCTTAAGGCGTGGACTTTTGGTCAACTCGGAGTTGGTTTTATTCTAGGTCCCAAGATCATCAAACAAGCATGAAGAAGTGTGAAATACATATCAAAGAAGTTACGGAATACTTACATTGATCGGTTGTGCGACGCGGCAAGCAACAAAATTTTAGATTCTGCTCCTTGACAGTGGCGTGAACTTCAGTGGGTGTGCTCACAGTTTTGGCTCATTCGTCAAGCTCCAAGCTTTGTCGAACGGTTCCCGGCTCATAGGTGGACTTCCCTATCACCTTCGCATGTCTCGTAAGTGTGCTAGCACTTGAGATTTTGCCACAAAATCTCACTCTTGCTTCCCTCACTGCTCACGGTTTCAAGAACAGCAAACCAGTAAGTTTTGCCCCTTTGGGCGTGAAGAGAGAAAGAGAATGGAGAGAAGAGTTTTTGCCTCCAAAATTGAAAGAGAGAAAAGAACGAATTGTGTGTGTTGAATTACCAAATTTGTGTATCTAATACACTCATTTGAATTTCAAATGAATTTGCATTTTATTTGGCTTTTAAAAGTCAAACATTAAAAGCCCACACCAACTTCCATCACTAAATCACATCAATCCATCAAGTGTCACATCACTCAAAGTGACATGTGATTTGACGCTTGATGCGACTAGCGATTTGAAGCTTGATTTGACTTGCATGCCGCACTCGAATTCGAAATGCGAATGAACTCGCAAATAATCCCGGGCTCGGGTTCGGTAATTCCAAATTAACGAATTTTCCGTTGCGTTGTAATTAAATGATTACGCCTAGCGAAGTCACTATTCTCATCGCTAACGAATTAATTCTAAATTACTTCGTTCGCCCGAATTAAAATCTAATTTCAATTCCGCGTCGAAATCTAATTTCGTTTAATATATCGAATATATTAATTAATCGATTAATTCCAAATTAATCGTTATCTCTCTTTAAATGATATTTTATCCCAGATAAAATATCTCCGCAATTAATCACAGATTAATTTTCTCTCTCTTCGAATTAATCCCAGATTAATTTAGAGTGCGAGTTATACGTCATCGGTGAATCTTTGGGAAGTGACCCATGAGATCCCCTTATATGTTGGTAGTAAATATGGTCATCGGACTATCCGAACACGCAAGTACCTTGTACCACGTTTACACCGATTCACAAGACAAGGTTGGCCTCTAGCAAAGCACCATGCCTACCCAATTCTCCGGAAATATCCTTACAGGAATAAAGGATCTATATCAAGCGTAGTATACCGTAGTTTTGCATATTCTGATCCAGTATCGGACGGTCACGTGTTAGGCCTGGGGCTGGAGTTGTGTCTGCCCCGTACGAAGCACTTGTCGGATGTCTGGCAACTAGTCTCTAAAATCGGATATTTATGACCTAGTCATAATATCCTGATGGCCGCGCAGCACTTAAGAGCACTAATATCGTATCCTACGTGACATCATCTCCATTATGACGGGAGTGATACTTTCGTCTTGACATCACACCCAATACTCTACGATTCTCATATACCCAGTATCGGAATATGCAGGACTTGTTACACCCCTGGACGACCTCAACTCAAGTATATCGATTGTCGTAAGCATTAGCGGTGCAAGTCTCAGGTTAAGACCAAATACACCTACCCTGATGTCGGACTCCCTAGACACATAGTCATACTGCCAATGGGATTCCGAGGGGGTCTATCCAGAGCGAAGCTGTTTCCCGTACCATCGGTGAAACACAACCTCCTATTACACTGCATGAGTATCCAATACCCAAATATATGAGAACTATGCCGTTGTGCTCTCACAACGCGCACAAGTACAATACTAGTCTTTTACGTATTTGTCGATGTCCAATCTCGATAATACTCTGACTAGGGATATTTAATGATTTATCTTACGTGGACTGATACTGTCTCATATCATTCTCCATCCAGGAACAAATCATAGGGACCTCTCATCATTTATACATCTAAGGTGATCTAATCACAAATTATAAGAGTGCAATCTCATTTGTCACATAGTTAATTTGTACAACAACACCATGATCTGTACAAATAGTGACGCTATGGGACATAATTATCCAACAATCTCCCACTTGGCCTATAGCCAGTCACTCGAGTGTCTTACACCCGAACTATGTACGGTTGGCTCAAACTGCTGAGAAAAGCTTTCGTCAGCGGATTTGCATGATTATCGTCTGATGCAATTTATTCGATCATCACATCGCCACGATGTATGATCCGAACGAATTAGATGAGTATCGAAGCATATATCTGGATCGTTGATGAGACCATTAATTCTTTAGCATGTGTTGATGCCTAGCTCAGCCGCTAACAGAACTATATCTAATCTAATTAGATTAATTATCGACCCAAATGGCTTCTATTGCTGCTTCAGCTATAGCAATAATCCGCATTTGTTGTTTATTCGGTAAGAGTATCTTTCTTGGAAGATTTCCAGCTCACTGTACCGTTATTCAAACTTTATAGTACCGTTGTTTTATCAGTTTGGAAACTTGCAGCAGTGATCCCAGTCACTTCAAGTTCTCCATCTCCATAGATTAAGACAGCATCCGTAGTTCTCTAAGATACTAAGTAGGGAGTCGATACCTTGTATAACTTCCTAAAACGTAGTCGTTTTGTCTTCCTCAATAAGATTGACATCTTTATAAGGTGACATCAGAAACCCATACCCCAGGTTGTTTTCTGATTCTCTCCAATCTACGCGGTTCTTGTGTATTTGAAGATTACTGGTATAGTTTCATCCTTGATGAACTTTTGTGTTCTATTAAGGACTTCGTGCCTTGAAAAGTATCACTCCGATTTTCATCGAGTTTTACTATCCTCCCACCGACCACTGCATATCGGTATTCCTCTAAGGAAAATCGCATGGTGAGCAACAATCACATTGTTCTCATGTGAGATCTA
>SKCR01001044.1:0-28415 GCA_019454045.1 Zanthoxylum bungeanum | reverse complement strand
TCGAAAAAATACAAAAAATTGAAAAATTTTCAAAAATATTTTGTGTTTTTGTGTTTTTATTTTGACTAAAAAGGTGAAATTGGTAATAGATAGCTGAGTAAGGAGTTTCCACTCCTGAGACGTATCTCAAGCCTATTTTCGAAATAAGTTAATTTTTGTTTATTTCATTTTGAATTATTTAATTTTTGAATTGTCCATAAAACGGACTAAAATGGATCTTCATATGCTCAGTTGGCAGGTATTATCAACATGCATAGTAACATACGGACATGAGCTTAATTGAAAAGTTTGTAATATTCCGTGCTCTAGTTTAATTGGAGGAAGCATCTATAAATAGCAATAGAATAAAAAAAAATTCTGATGTACAAAAAAAAGTATCTAAAATCCAGGTTATTAAGTCTGTAAGGGTGTTTTAACACCTAGTGCCCTAAAACCAACTGGTTTGGGAGTCACTGGCCCAAAGCTCGCTACATGTATCAAAGATGCTGCAAAAAAATATATATATGAAATCTGAGTAATTAAGTCCGTAGGGGTGTCTTAACACCTGGTGCCCTAAAGCCAACTGGTTTGGGAGCCACCGACCCAACACTCGTTACATAGATGGAAGATATTGTATATAAATAAAAAATAGAAAAAAAAATCAAAGAAAAAATTAGAAAAATCAGAAAAGTTATTCCATTGCTACCAAAATGTGTGAAATCTGATAGAACTTTAGGACAAAAATATTACTCTCTTATCAACTGCACTTATGACTGTTGTGGGAAAAAATGAGTTGATTAATATTATGCTGGCTGTGTATATGAAGAATGGTAAAAATAGTCGGAGAATTTACTTATTCAGTAATTTAGAAAGAAACTAAACAACTAGTAACTTGAAGTAGAAGTTTCACCTGATTAGTCACAAACATCTTTATTCTCTTTTCGCTTGTCTCTTTGCTTTTGTGTGCATTAGTTTTATTACATTTTTACTTTTGTAAAATGTTTGTGGGTATCATTGCTGTAAACCCTCACGAGACTACAACTCGTCCACTATGGACACCTAGGGGTTTAAAGGCTTGTTGCATACGCTAAATGCAACCGTGAACCCTACGAAAGTGGCTTAGTTAATTTATTTATGTTATTTTACTCTATGTTTTGCTCGAGGACTAGCAAAATGTTAGGTTTGGGGGTGTGATTAGTGGTATTTATATCACTATTTCCCACTCATTTAACCTAATATTTTGTATAGTTTCTTGAGTTTTTTGAACGTTTTGATGTGTTTTGTGTTATTTTGTAGATAAATAAAGTTTCAGGACATTTTGGAGGTGATTTGGGCCAAAACAGTGAAAATTGGACAAAAAGGACATTTCGGTAAATTATCAGCGTCGCGACGCCAAGACCTTCCGCGTCGCGACGCCTAAAATGCGCCGAACAGTGCTAACGTGCGCCGGGTCCACAAATCAGAATCTGAGAAAAGTTTGACTTTGCTAAAATGTGCCGTGCCACGTGTCACTATCACAACCGATATGCTAACATGCGCCGTGCCACGTGTCAGCATCCTACGGTGCCGACAGTCATCCTCGCCCCGTGTGCCACGTGTCACTCCATGTCATCAGCCACGTCAGTAAGTCAACAAGTCAACACTGCCATGTTACCGCCACGTCATCATCAGCCAATCAGGAAGTGCCACTTGTCGCCATTCTACGGTGCCGACAGTCTCTTTCCCACGTGTCGCCACGTCATCGCCAGCTCACCGCCACGTCAGCGCCACGTCAGCATCAATAATTGAGTATCTAATCCTTATCTGACACGTGGCGGATAAGAATCTCAGCGACCAATCAGAAGTCGCCACGTGTCACAATAATTGAAGCCCAACCACTCTGCCACGTGTCACCTTATCAGCTTATCCAGAATCTTCAAACCGGCGAACCAGAGCGTGCCACGTCGACAAATCTGGCGTAGCGACGCTGAGGGCCCTGGCGTCGCGACTCTGAAAGCCTACTGAGGCCTATAAATTGAGCTCGAGATTTCAGAATTCAATGCACCACTCTCTCTCTTATATTCTTTCTAAAGAGAGAGTTTCTCTCTCTAGATTCTTTTAGTTTTTAGTTTTTAGTTTTTAATTTTTAGTTTTGTAAATAATTTTAATTACGTTTTGTAATAATAGTAATTTAATTTTTACTTTTTACTTTTTACAGTTTTTACTATTTACCATGAGGAGGTAACTCCCCAGCTAGGGTGAAAGGTAATTCTTTTACTATTACGATTTAGATTAATCTCCCTTAAAAATAATATATTCACTATTTAAAATATTGACTTAAAAAGGATACCGCCAGATTGGTCGGTTGGTAATTCATTTTAATCTGGTTTAAACCTGACTAATAAAGGATACCACTAGATTGGTCGGTTGGTAATTTAATTTTGGTTCCGCCTTTATGGCTGGTTGGACTTAATTTGACTTAATCAGGATACCGCCTATATGGTCGGTTGGTAATATTATCATAAGTTTATATATTATTTTATGGGAGATATCTAAATTAGTAGTAGTAAAAGTAATTCCTTTTACCTTAGCATTTTATTTTATTTTACTTTTCAGTTTTACTTTATGTCTTTTACTTTTCAGTATTTTTACTTTATGTCTTTTACTTTTAAGTTGTTACTAGCCCTAGTTATTGTTAGTTATCTGGGGTTATGATGAATTCTAATATCACCGGTTTATAAGGGGTTATTTTATAGTTTGGGTATTTTAAGGTTTACTTATTAAGTCTTAAGCTTAATGCTTCTTGTTATTTGATCACCAATAAGATTGATGTGGTAAATCTAAAATGAACTAGACATAGGGATTTTAGGTTTCAGCCTTAGACTTAATAGTCCACGATCTTCCTTGAGGATAGATAACCCTTTAATAGATTTCCTTACAGGATAGGAATATACCTGTCGGGCGGGGGTAGCAATAATTGGAACTTAAACTTAATGAATCCAGATAATTTGGTTGACATAGACATATGGTTCAATTGGGTTAAACTGGGTATTTGCGTCTGACCATCGACAGAGGCTTTTGCATAATTTAGTGTTCCAGGTTAGTAAACTGATTTATTACACAAACATAAAATAATCACTTCATCTTTTAAAAGATATTAGAATGATTCACAACCCTAGATCTTTGTGTCTTTTGTTATTTTCCTCAGTATTTTCTTTTGTCTTTTATTTATTTATTTGTTTTGTAAAACCACTTTCAACCAATCAAACAATCATTCTATTCACCCTCAATTAGATATTTGTAAATAAATAGATTCAATAATTAATAACAACAGTAGGAATTAAGTCCTCGTGGGATCAATATTTTTATACTACTTGAACGATACGTGCGCTTGCGTTATACGTGTGTTTTTACGCCGGTCACATATATCTAGAGTTGTTTTGATTATTTATGTTTTTGATCTTATGGGATTAGGGTTCATAAATTAGATAGGCAACTAGGCAACAACTTTTTGTCATCTCCACTAGATTTTTCTTGAACTGAAAAAGACATCATATAAAAAAAAATGAGATGGTGGTGAAGTAGTGTTGATTTTTTTGTAATTGGATTTTTTATTTTGACTTTATACAATATGGATCAAAGAATGCTAATCAAATGTGACGTATCAAGAATCCAGAATTGCAACTTTCCCATGTGAAATGATAAGAATTAACATTGTAAAATAACATTTTACTTAATCTATCCATGTGATACTAAGAAGAAAATATTTTGAATAGTAAACCAGTATACCGATCCCAGAGGTCCCAACAGTTATTTTTTGGAGACATTTTGTAGACTGGCATACCAATCTCAAAACTAAAAAACGGCTATAAACGGTTAGTTTTGTGCAAAATCTATAAATTGTACGTTTTTATCACTTCTAATAGATCTCTTGCACATATATTCATTCTCTAATCATGTCGAAATAGTCTTGAGAGTTCATAAAAATCTTCAATTTTTTTTCTTTCCAAAATCAAATTTATAAATCTCATTATTTTGCATCTTCATATTTAATTTGTGAGCTTGTTTTTCATTAGGGTAATACACTCATATTCAAAATTTTGTAATATTTTTTGAGTTCCTAAATAGCAAAGAGATTTTTAAATTCTTCTATATCTTACACTCTCTACATTTGATAAAGCTCATACTTCATCTTCATTATTCATATTAGTGAGCTTTGATACATTTAGGTTGAGAAACTCACATTTTAATATTCTTTATTATATTTTGTGAGTTCCCAAATTATGGTTGTAAAAATTTCATCATCAAACATTATGGTTGGGGAAATCCCTTGTTGAGTAGGAATACTCAAAATGGTTACTTCGTTGTAAAAGGTTTGGAGTGAGCTTATGAACAAAACTCTCATTATAAAGGTTTAAGAGTGGACTTATGGACAAAACTCTTTTTGAGGTAAACGTAGGGACAAAACTCTTGGTTTGTGAGTGAGCCACGAAAAACTCTCGGTGTAAAGTGTGGATTAACTTTTACATAATGGAAAACTTCAAGCACGACTTGAAGGAATAGACGTAGGCATTGTTGGCCGAACCACTATAATTCATGGTATCAAATTTCTCTATCCCTTAATCCTTTTTATTTATCACAAGTTTTATTTATATTTGCATAACTTAGAAACTTGCCTTTGGTAAAATATATTGATTGCGAAAATTGCACACTTAACTTAATTGATAAAGCTACTAACCTACTGGTTTAAAATTGTCAAGATTTTTAATTCCGTATTATTTTATCACATACCCAATTCACCCCTTGGATATAATTGTTGTTGTTTATGTGCATATAGGTAATTTTAGGAAGAGTGAAGTGATTTAGAAGAAACCAAAATGTAAAAGGACAAGCTTTCATGGTATGCCTTCCTCTCGAAGCTATTGATCATAATATAGTGATAAAAGGAAATCTCTGTGGGGAATATGTGGGAAGAGCGGTGGAGGATACTACACAGCCCCTTCGATCAACATGAATATCCTGTGTTGGAATGTACAGGGTTTGGGAAATCCCCGAAAGTTCCGAGCTTTGAAAAAATTCTCTAATCAAATAAGACGAATTTATTATTCCTATGTGAAACTAAGCAATTGGCAGATAAATTAGAAAAAAAAAAACAAAAAGAGTGTTGGGTTTCGAATGTGGTTTAGCAGTTGATAGAATTAGGTTAAGTAGGGGGGTCACTGTTATGGATAGATAAGTTGAAGGTTAATACTGTCTCATACAGCTCACACCATATAGATGCACTTGTAGACTGTGATGATGGTTTAAAATGAAGGTTTACAGAAGTATACGACAGCCCCACAAATGCCCAGAAGAAGAATACATGGCAACTTCTGAGAAGGCTAGCCGCTCCATTTAACTTGCCATGGATTTATGAAGGGGAATTTAATGAAATTATGAGAATGGATGAAAAGTTAGGAGGAGTAATTATGGACTCCACCTTGGTTGTAGAGTTTAAGAGTGATGTACATGATTGTAACTTACAAGATCTGGGGTGTCTTGGGTATCCATTCATATAGTCCAACAGGAAATTTAGGGTGCTATTTGTTGAGGAGAGACTAGATAGGTTCCTAGGAACCTCTGATTGGCAAAATCTCAACTTTACGACTACGGTTAAGAATTTAGATATCTGGAGTTTTGATCATTGCCATATTCTACTAGCTTTATCTCCAGAAGAATGGTGTATAAATGGGCTCAAAGACAGGAAATGAGGAAGATTTTACTATGAGGATATGTGGAACAGCTATAAGGATTGTGGGGAAATTTTAAATGAGTGTTGGTCTGATTAGGTGCGATTATCTGGGGATTCAGTTCTTAATTTCGAAAACTCGACATTCATTGAGAAAATCCATCATTGGAGTAGAGCCGAGCTTGGTGGTAGAAATACAAAGATGAAACAATTCACTAAGAAGCTGCAATGTTTAAAGACGAATGGAGATCAATATGAGAATGGGGAGGTCATTTTGGACGCAGAGAATGAGATAGATTGGCTGTTGCAAGATAAGGAACATTATTGGAGGCAAAGGTCAAGCGTGTCTTGGCTTAGAGAGGGTGATAGGAACACTAAATTCTTTCATGCTCTAGCATCGACAAGGAAAATGAAGAATGAATTTAAAGGTATTGAAAACGATCTTGGAAGCTGAATTTAAAATGAGAAAAGTATTAAGAAAGTTGTCTGCGATTATTTATAAATGTCTGGCCGACATACATGTAGCCTGGCCGGATATTCTGCGTGAACTAGAATGTTTAAATATAGGATCATGCTTTGCAATTGTAATAATAACCTAGAAATAACATTATAATAATAAAACAACTTTGAAACAGAGAAAATAGTAATGAAACAATGAAACAATAATAACTAAACATGACCAGATGTTTTTCGAATATGGCCGAATATTTTTGATAGTTGTATATGTTCGACTGGACATAAATTAAGTTTGGCTTATAGTTGGCTCGGAGAACACCTTTGAAAGGTGAACGATCGTCGAATTACTTGCTGAAATGGGGGAAACTCCAATGAACTCTTGGGATTTCTTCATTATTTTCTCTCTCAAACTCTCTTTAAAGCTTTTTCAGATTTCAGTACTTAGGACCAAGATAAAAGCTCTAGCCATTTCGCAAAGGATTTGAGCAGTTATTTATAGTGCCCAAATTGAGTTTGAAAATGGAAGGGAAATCAAATCCCCTCACTATCTCTCGTGATTTCCAATTTGAAATGTCAGCTACAGCTCTATCAACGTCTGGCCGGATATTTATTTCGAGATACACATCCAGCCAGACATTAATCAGGTCCGTGATTTCAGTAATTGAAAATCTGCACACTTGCTGACAACTCGATACATGTGTGACTGGATATTTATTTCAAATATATATCTGTCTAGAAATTAATCAGATCCCGTGATTCAAGTAATTGACAATCTGCACACTCATTGATGGCTTGTCATATGTTTGGCCGAATATTATGGACTGAGAAAATAGTTGGTTGGACATAGGTGATGTCTAATCAAGACATGGCTATTTTTCTTAATTCTTCGGAGTTCCCTTCCTTTCTGGCCATCGTCATTGCAACTTTCTAAACCTTCGTGTGGTATCTCTATAAGAGACTCGTAATCGGGCTATATGTAAGAATATAATGTCTACAGTCGTCCCTACTTTGAAGTTTTCTCCATTTTTACTCTCTCTCTTATTTGGATGTATCGAAAAGAGAAATAATTGCTCCACTAATTGCTTATCTTGTTTGGTGGTGATTTGATAATTTTTATTAATTATTTATTAATTTATATTTTACTTTGAAAATGATTGATAATGACTTTAATAATTATACATCACACACTTCTGGATGGTTCATCAATTTCGGTCATGAAATCTTCGGAATTCGAAATTATTTGGTCTTTCAAAGTTGTAGATCTTCGAGTCTTCTTTAATCTGGCACTTGAATCAGCTCAATCCGATATCGGAGTGAAAAGTTATACCCAAAATACGATAGATGCGCAAAACTGGAATTTCCATTAAAACGCCCTTTCAAGTTTCCAATCTCCAAAATTAAAATATCAAGTCCAATAATTGTCCTTATTTGACCCATATTTCGTCCTAAATGATTTCATTAAGTCCCAATATTATTTTATCTGCAAAATAAACTAAAATATATCAAAACGTTCATCAAACCCAAGAAACTAAACAAAATATTAAGTAAAAGGGGCGGTAAATATTTATATATGTCATGCTCATCACACCCCCAAACCTAACATTTTGCTAGTCTTCGAGCAAAACAACAAAATAAAATACAAGAAACAATTAAAATTAAACTAAGCCACTTTCGTAGGGATCACGGTTGCATTTAGCATATGCAACAAGCCTTTAAACCCCTAAGTGTCCCTAGTGGACGAGTTGTAGTCTCGTGAGGGTTTACAGCAATGATACCCACAAACATTTTACAAAAGTAAAAAGGTAGTAAAACTAATGCACACAAAAGCAAAAAGACTAAAGAAAAGAGAATAAAGAAAGTTAGTGACTAATCAGGTGAAACTTATACTCCAAGTTACTAGTTGTTTTGTTTCTTTCTAAATTACCGAATAAGTAAATTCTCCGATTATATTTACCATTCTCCATATACACAGCCAACAAAGTATTAAACAATCTCATTTTTGCCCACAACAGTCATAAGTGCAGTTGAGAAGAGAGTAATATTTTTGTCCTGAAGTTTTATCAGAATTCACACCTTTTTTATAGCAATGGAATAATTTTTCTGATTTTTTTTTTTTTTGATTTTTGATTTTTATATTTTTTTATTTATATACAATACCTTCCATCTATGTAACGACCTTTGGGCCGGTGGCTCCCAAACCAGTTGGCTTTAGGGCACCAGGTGTTAAGACACCCCTATGGACTTAATTACTCAGACGTCAGATATATATATTTTTGCAGCATCTTTGATCCATGTAGCGAGCTTTGGGCCAGTGACTCCCAAACCAATTGGCTTTATGGCACTAGGTGTTAAAACACCCTTACAGACTTAATAACTCGGATCTCAGACATTTTTTTTTTACTCCATTGCTTTTTGAGATGCTTCCTCCAATTAAACTAGAGCACTGAATATTACAAACTTTTCAATTTTAGCTCATGTCCGTATGTTACTTTGTATGTTGATAATACCTGCTAACTGAGCATATGAAGATCCATTTTAATCAGTATTATAGAGAATTCACAAATTAAATAATTCAAAAGGAAATAAACAAAAATTAACTTATTTCGAAAATAGGCTTGAGATACGTCTCAGGAATGGAAACTCCTTACTCAGCTATCTCTTACCAATTTCACCTTTTTAGTCAAAATAAAAACACAAAATATTTTTGTAATTTTTGAAAATTTTTCAAATTTTTTTGTATTTTTCGAAAAATTTTGGCCTAAAATTAAAAACAACACACAAACTAAAAAAAATAAAGTACTGATCAACTAATTCCCTCCCCCAAACCTAAATGAGACATTGTCCCCAATGTCTTAAACAGTAAAAGGAGAGTTAAGAAGGTCGTACCTGGTTAGCTGAAAATCTACAGGAAATTAAATGTTAAGATCCAGATTAATCCGACGCCTCTTACCACAATCGTCCTCGGACCAATTTATCTTTGAAATGATAGGGTTAACTTGTGGTTCATAGGCTATGAGTTGGTCTATTAGATCCAGAGCAATTCTGGCAGTAAAGAGGAGTTCTTTCACAGGTTTTGACACGAACCCATTTCTCCGAGCATCATCAAGAAACACACAAAGAAAATCATTAAATCCATCAACATTAAACAGTCCAAGCGGTTTCTAGTGTATGTTCAGGTTCGCCCAAGATAGCAATATAAAAATTTCCTCCAATGTGCCCAAGCCACCTGGCAAAGGCATCATCACGGTTAATCATTTCTACCAGTAGTTCAGACATACCTGGCACGATCAGTTCCTCTCCGTTTGATGATTCAATAAGATTTGCTTCTGCCAAGGGTTTTGGGATGATTCCCAAAACGTGACTGCCTCCCTCCTGTACAGCCTTTGAAACGATCCCCATTAGTCCAAGATTGCCTCCGCCATATACTAAGTGCATATTTCTTGCAGCTAAGACTCGACCCAATTCTTGTACTGCTTCTACGTATTGTGGTTTAGTTCCAACACTACTACCGCAAAACACACAGATGTTTTCAACTCGTCTTCTTGAAGTGGCTTCCATTTTTTATGTATTTCTTTCTCAACTCTGGATGCCTTCAAAAATGCAATGACGGGCTGAATTTATAGTACCTGAAAAGGGTGAGTAAAAATAGCACAAGTATCTTCCAGAGGAAGATTAGTAGCGAAATAATATCGTGATAGTAAAAAAGGTCTGGATCCTGTCTGAGAAAATAAAAGAAAACAACAAAACAAATCACAATTATTAAGAAAAGACAAAGAGATATAATATTTATAAGAAAAGTAGCGGCTTGATTGACGTCTATGCGTCAGGGACAAGCTTCATATCCAATTTTCTTATAAATTGGCAAACAGGGTCTTTTTGAGTCAGATTCCAAGACTTAACTGTTGTCTTTCTTTTTGAAATTGTGTATGTAATTTGCGAATGGCTATGTGTACATATCCACTGGGATGCCTCTCAAGAGTCGAAGATATATCATCTAAAGACTCCTTACTCAAGCCATCCCTAATGAATTTAATTTTGTCTTCGCGATTATCAGACACATTCCTAAAGAACGACAACGAGTATTGCAATTCCAGCGTGCACATTTGTAACAAACACCCATTTGCTTAGCTCTACGTTCTTTATATATGTGCTTCTTCCAAAACCAGGCAGATGTGAAATAAATGAGTCAGAAGACTCACCTGCCAATCGGACTCTTGCTTCAATTACCCAACGAATGTCATTAGGAACACCATGGATTGTTAGTAGTCTCATCCGTTCCAAGCGAGCTTTGTAACTTTCATCAGAGATTTTTGAGAGGAGAGAAGTAAATTGCTTGTGAAGATTTGCTAGAGCTTCTTCCATCCTGAAATGACTTAACCTGCAAAAACAAAACACACCAAATTAAATCACACTAAATCACAATATATACAAAAATTGCATGGGTTGCCTCCCTACGAGCGCTAAGTTTAAAGTCGTCAGCTAGACATAACTTCTTAAACGTTAGGCTGGATTTGAAAGTGTGACACTTTCTTTTTGTCGCTCAAATGATTCTCCCCAGTAGTGCTTGACACGCTGACTGTTAACCTTGAATGTGTTGTTGGTATTGGGATCCAGTAACTCAACAGCTCCATAAGGTAAAACTTGAGTGATCACAAATGGACCTGACCACCTAGATTTCAACTTTCCAGGGAAAAGTTTCAACCTCGAGTTGTACAACAACACCTGCTGCCTTGGTTCCAACTGTCTGTGCACTATTTTTCGGTCATGCCATTTCTTTGTCTTTTCTTTGTATAATCTGGCATTCTCATAAGCCTGTAGACGAAACTCCTCCAATTCGTTGAGTTGATGAAGTCTTTTCTCTCCTGCAGCTTGTGAATCAAGATTCAACTTCTTCAGTGCCCAGTACGCCTTGTGTTCAAGCTTAACTGGTAGATGGCACGCTTTCCCAAACACCAATCGATATGGAGATATACCAATGGGTGTCTTATAAGCTGTCCGGTAGGCCCATAATGCATCATCTAGTTTTGTTGACCAGTCCCTCCTTGTTGATCCAACGGTTCTTTCTAGGATTCTTTTGATTTCCCTGTTTGAAACCTCAACCTGTCCATTTGACTGTGGATGGTAAGCTGTGGCAACCTTGTGAGTAACTCCGTATTTGGATAGGAGTGCATCGAAGTATCTGTTGCAGAAATGAGAGCCACCGTCACTGATGATTGCACGAGGTGTTCCGAACCGAGTAAAAATATTCTTTTTCAGGAATTTGATCACGACTTTTGAATCATTGGATGGTAGTGCAATTGCTTCAACCCATTTGGAGACGTAGTCTACAACAACCAGGATGTACAGATTTCTGAATGATGGAACAAAAGGTCCCATGAAATCAATACCCCATACATCGAATATTTCCACTTCTAGAATGTTTTGCAACGATCCTTCGTTTCTCCTAGAATATTTCACATTCTCTGGCACCTGTCACATTGAAAAGCAAAAAGATAAGCATCTTTAAAAAGAGTGGGCCAGAACAAACCTGATTGTAGGACTTTGGCTGCAGTTTTGTTTCCGCTGAAGTGTCCGCCATATGGTGATGAATGACAGTGCTGCAAAACACTGTTGACCTCCTCATGTGGAACACATCGTCTCAATAATTGATCAGCACACTGTTTGAACAGGTACGGCTCATCCCAGACATAGTGCTTGACTTCTTTGAAGAACTTCTTCCGTTGCTGAGTTGTCCATTCTAATGGCCTTTTTCCTGACGCAATGTAGTTGACATAGTCAGCATACCAAGGGACTTCCTGTTGTTTCATGGCAAACAGCTATTCATCTGGAAAAGTTTCTTTGATTGATAGTTCTTTGCCAGCTGTTTCTCCATTCTCAAGCCTCGATAGATGATCTGCCAACTTTTCTCTGTCCCTTTCCTATCTGGAATCTCCACGTTAAATTCTTGCAGAAAAAGTATCCAACGGATCAATCTGGGTTTGGCATCTTTCTTCATGATCAGATATTTGATTGCCGAATGATCTGTGTAGACCACCACTTTGGGACCCAGCAGATAGGAGCGGAATTTTTCAAAAGCGTACACAACTGCGAGCAACTCCTTTTCGGTGGTTATGTAGTTGAGTTGAGCTTCATTCAGAGTTCTGCTAAAGTAGTAAATGGTGTGGAAAATCTTTTCTTTACGTTATCCCAAAACTGCACCTACAGCAAAATCACTAGCATCGCACATCACTTCAAATGGAATGGTCCAGTCTGGTGCTACAATGATGGGGGCAGAAACCAACTTCTGTTTTAAGATCTCGAAAGCTTCCTGGCATTCTTTGGTAAAGTTGAAAGGCACATCCTTTTCCAGAAGATTGCAAATAGGTTTTGCAATTTTGGAAAAGTCTTTGATACATCTCCTGTAAAAACCTGCATGTCCAAGAAAACTTCGAATACCCTTGACAGATGTTGGTGGAGGTAGTTTTTCAATTGTTTCAATCTTTGCTTTGTCTACCTCGATTCCCTTTTGTGAGATCCGGTGTCCAAGAACAATGTCTTCTTGTACCATGAAATGACATTTCTCCCAGTTGAGTACCAGGTTTGTATCTTCGCACCTTTGTAACACATGTTCCAGATTTTGCAAGCAATGGTCAAAAGAATCTCCAAACACAGAAAAGTCATCCATGAATACCTCCATACTCTGCTCCAGCATGTCTGAGAATATGGCCATCATGCAACGCTGAAAGGTGGCGGGGGCATTACATAATCCAAATGGCATCCTGCGGAAAGAAAAAGTACCATGGGACATGTAAATGTGGTTTTCTCCTGATCTTCTGGGGCGATGGCAATCTGATTGTACCCTGAATTTCGTCAAGAAAGCAATAGAATTCATGTCCCGCCAATCTGTCTAACATCTGGTCAATGAATGGTAGCGGAAAATGGTCCTTTCTCGTGGCTTTATTCAGCTTTCTGTAGTCCATGCATACTCTCCATCCAGTCACCGTTCTTGTTGGAATCAGCTCGTTCTTTTCATTGTAACCACAGTAATTCCTCCTTTCTTCGGCACACACTGCATAGGACTTACCCAACTGCTATCTGAGATCAGGTTAATGATGCCAGCATCCAACCATTTGATGATTTCTTTCTTCACGACTTCTTCATGATTGGATTGAGTCTCTGTTGATTTTCCACTGTGGGTTTGTACTCATCGTTCATCAGGATCTTGTGCATGCAAAATGATGGACTAATGCCTCGAATGTCTGCTATAGTCCAGCCAATGGCTTTCTTGTGCTCTCGTAATACTCTCAGTAGCTTTTCTTCCTGCTCCAATGTTAGTGAGAAGAAGAAATAATAACAGGTAATTCAGAAGAGTTTCCAAGAAATGCATACCTGAGATGGCTCGGAAGTAACTTCAGCTCCAACTGTGGTGGTTCTTCAATCGAAGGCTTGATTCGATCTTTCTTTGGCAGTTCTAAGCTTTCAACTGGTGGTGTTGCTTTGAATAGGAATGGTTTGTCAAGGTAGTTGATACATTCCAGGATTTCAGTGTATCTGTGGTGATTGGCTCAGTATTTTGAACGATACTATCAACAACATCAACTCTGAAACATTCTTCTTCCTTTTCATCGCTCGGGAATTTCATGGCTTTGAAAACATAAAGGTCACTTCTTGGTCCTGCACTTTCATGGTCACTTCTCCTTTTTGCACATCAATCACAGTTTTACCTGTAGCTAAGAATGGTCTCCCAAGAATGATAGGTATTTCTTTGTCTTCTTCCATGTCAAGGATGATGAAATCTGTTGGGAGAATTAGTTTGTCGACTTTGACCAGCACATCTTTAACAACACCTCTTGGAAATGCGAGTGTTCGGTCAGCAAGTTGCAATGAAACTGAGGTAGGCATTGCTTCTCCAATCTGCAGTTTCCTGTAAATAGAGAAAGGCATCAAGTTAACACTGGCTCCTAAATCACATAAAACCTTACCGATGCAATGTTCTCCAATGGTGCATGAGACAGTGAAACTGCCAGGATCTTTCAACTTCGGGGGAAGTTTCCTCTGAATGATGGCGCTGCATTCTTCCGTTAATGCTACTGTTTCGTAGTCTCCCAATCTTCGTTTTCGTGAAAGAATGTCTTTCATGAATTTTATATAGCTGGGCATTTCTTTCAAGGCTTTTGCAAATGGAATGTTGATGTGAAGCTTTTTGAACACCTCCAGGAATCGAGCAAACTGCTTGTCCAGTTTGTTTTCTGAAGACGTTGAGGAAAAGGTGGAGGTGGAATGATCAGTTCTTTTTCCTTTGCTTCTTTTTCCTCCATCTGTGGAACTGCATCTTTTGGAACTTCCTCAACTGTTGCTTTGATTCCAACATCTTTATTGATCTCAGTACCGCTTTTTAAGGTAATAGCTTGACATTGCTCCTTCCCTCGGTTCCTTGGATTTGGTTCTGTGTTGCTGGGAAGATTACCTGGCGGTATGTAACTCTGAGCGTTGGCCAGTTGTCCGATTTGATTCTCCAGTGCTTTGATGGAAGTTGATTGGCTCTGAAACATAGCATCGTACTTTTTTAATTGATTCAACACTTCTATTATTCCTGGTTCATTTATTTGTTCTTGGCCTTTGTTCTGTTGCTGGAATCCAGGTGGTGGATAGTTCTGCTGTTGGAATCCTGGTGCTGGGTTGTTCTTTTGCCCTGAATTGTTGCTCCATGAAAAATTAGGATGATTCCTCCACCTGGGTTGTAGGTGTTGGAATATGGATTGTTCCCCTGCCTGTTGAAATTGTTGACATAATTACCGTCTCTTCAAGTTGGTTTGGTTCTGGTGCTCCTCCATATGGTGAACTTGTGGATCCAGTGGTAAGAGTCTCCATGAATTTGCAAATCTGATCCAGCTTGGTGTTGACTGCTGTATTGGCTCCACTTTCATAAATTCCTGCAATTCTTTGGATCATACTCCTTTCTGTTGGCCACAAGGAATTATTGTTGGCCATTTCTTCGATTAGGTACCAGGCTTGATCTTCTCCTTTTTCCATTAAAGCTCCTCCAGCAGCAGCATCAATTGTGGTTCTCATTATTCCAGAAAGTCCATTATAGAATGTTTGTACTTGAAGCCATTTTGGAATCTCATGGTGAGGACATTTCCGGAGTAAATCTTTGTACCTTTCCCAAGCTTCGTAAAGAGTTTATGAGTCTTGTAGCACAAAGGATGTGATGTCATTCCTCAGTTTTCCAGTTCTGGCTGGTGGAAAGTACTTTGCAAGAAATTTGGTGGCTAAAGTATTCCAAGTTGTGATGGAACCTGCTGGTAGTGAATGTAGCCAAGTTTTAGCTCTGTCCTTCAAGGAGTATGGAAAAACACGCATTCTCATTGCTTCTTCAGCTTCTCGGTTGTAATTGAAAGTGCCACAAACTTCCAGGAAGTTACTGATGTGGGCATTAGGACCTTCAGTTGCATTCCCCCCGAACTGAACTGACTGCTGAATCATCTGAATGCATGTTTTGATGTCACCCGCATTTGCTGGTAAGGGAGGGAGTACAATGCAAGAAATGAGTCTGTCAACCACCGGAATGGTTCTGTCTCGAATGGGATTGGTGGTGGTGCAACCTCCAAAGGTTCAGGTTCCATGTTGACTAAAGCTTCTTGGCCTTCTCGCCATTCCCTTCTCAACTGTCTGATGGTTCTTTCAATTTCCGGGTCAAGCGGTCGGAGTTCAAAGCTTCTGGTTCGTCTCATGTAGTTTCTGAAAACCTGAAACACAAGAAAACAACGACAATAAGTAAAAAGAAATTAGATATAAGTAAAGGTATCTAACCCCCTAAACTAATAGTAAAAGATAAATAAGTCCCCGGCAACGGCGCCAAAAACTTGACTGGTGGTTACACACGCGTATAACAGAAGCGCACGTATCGTTCAAGTAGTATATAAAAAATATCGATCCCACAAGGACTTAATATCTCTTCTATTAATTTTATGAGGTCAAATGATTACTAGTGTCTAACAGGTTGTTTGATTGATTTGAAAAGGTGACGATTCTAAATTTAAAAATAAGTAAATAAAGTTGTTCGAAAGTAGGTTTAGAAAATTCAATATTAAAAACTATCTAGGGTTGTGATTTCTTTTAATATCATTTTAAAGATGAAGTGGTTATCTTAAAGTTGGGTAATATATTGATTTATTAACTTGGAACACTAAATTATGTGTAAGCCTCTGTCGATGGTCAGACACAAATACCCAGTTTAACCCAATTGAACCGTATGTCTATGTCAACCAAATTATCTGGATTATTAAGTTTAAGTTCCAATTATGGCTACCCCCGCCCGACAGGTATATTCCTATCCTGTAAGAAAATCTATTAAAGGGTTATGTATCCTCAAGGAAGATCGTGAGCTATTGAGTCTAAGGCTGAAACCTAAAATCCATATGTCTAGTTCATTTTAGATTTACCAGATCAATTTTATTAATGGCCAGTTAATGAAAAAGCATTAATATTAAGACTCAATAAATAAATCTTTATATTACCCAAGCTATAATCTAACCCCTTATAAAACGGTGATATTAAAAGTCATCACAACCCCAGATAACTAATTTAGTTACAACACATAACTAGGGCTAGTAAAAACTTGAAAATAAGAGACATAAAGTAAAAATGCGGTAAAGTAAATACTGAAAAGTAAATTACAATAAAATAAAATGCTAAGGTAAAAGGAATTACTTTTACTACTACTAATTTAGATATCTCCCATAAAATAATATATAAACTTGTGATAACATTACCAACCGACCAATCTGGCGGTATCCTGATTAAGTCAAATTAAGTCCAACCAGCCATTAAGGCGGTAATATTTGTCCATAAACCAGCCATAAATGCGGAACCAAAATTAAATTACCAACCGACCAATCTGGCAGTATCCTTGATTAGTCAGGTTTAAACCATATTAAAATTAAATTACCAACCGACCAATATAGCGGTATCCTTTTTAAGTCAAATTTTAAATAATGAATATATTATTTTTAAGGGAGATTAATCTAAATAGCAATAATAAAAGCTTTACCTTTTACCCCAGCAATGGGGAGTTACCTCATCATTGCTTGAAAAATAAAAACTGCAAAAGTAAAGAAAGAAAATGTTTGTGCGTAAAAGTAAATTGCGAAAAGTAAAAACTGAAAAATAAAGAAAAGAAAGTGCGAAAACGGAAATTAATTACTGGAAGCTGTAAATAACAAACAAGATACAATCTTCTTATTTATTCATTAGGAATTTTCAAAGAAGAAAGTATAAATTTTACAAATGAAATGGCTTGGTATTTATAGGCAAAATTTTGCCTCAATCAAATCATCCATCAAATTCTCCACCAAATCCATTATTAATTTCTCCACTAATTACTCCACCAAATCCATAATTGCTCCACTAATTGCTTATCTTGTTTGGTGGTGATTTGATAATTTTTATTAATTATTTATAATTTATATTTTCTTTGAAAATGATTGATAATGACTTTAATAATTCACATCACACACTTCTGGATGGTTCATCAATTTCGGTCATGAAAATTCAGAATTCGAAATTATTTTGTCTTCCAAAGTTGTAGATCTTCGAGTCTTCTTTAATCTGGCACTTGAATTAGCTCAATCCGTTATCGGAGTGAAAGTTATTAAACCCAAAATACGACAGATGCGCAAAACTGGAATTTCCAAAACTACACTTCGTTAAAACGCCCTTTCAAGTTTCCAATCTCAAAATTAAAATATCAAGTCCAATAATTGCCCTTATTTGACCCATATTTCGTCTTAAATGATTTCATTAAGTCCCAATATTATTTTATCTGTAAAATAAACTAAAATATATCACAACGTTCATCAAACCCGAGAAACTAAACAAAATATTAAGTAAAATGGGCGGTAAATATTGATATATTTTCCGCTCATCAGGTAATCACGCATATATGAGAATTTTTCGAGTGGCACGTGGAGTTGTATCCCAAGTACAGACCGCACTACTGTCCATTCGAATTCAGCTACGGAATTTATGTCTGGGTTTCCATCTGATATACCGCAAGGGATAATAACACACATAATCATTAATGTAACGTAAGCATACATACAAGAAATATAACCATGCATATGCGGATAATCACCAGTATGAACAAATAAAATAAAGGCGCAAAAGATAATTACCAAAATAAATGCGGAATAAGAAAATATCGATGAAAGTAAATAAATAAATAAGATAAAATACACTAAATAGATAGCAAAATTAATAACAAAATGCAGAAGAAAGAAAAAGATGTGACCAGAAATTTGGTCATCTTTGATGTAGGACTTCGCATACCTGGCGGGATGTATTTCATGTCCAGCCAGGCATGCCGTGTCCGGAACTATAAAATAAATATAGTAAATGGTGCCCTCAGGTCTTACATTTTAAGTTGTTTCCTCGGAAGTGCGTTTAAGCCGTCGCCGGAAGGATTGAAGCTTTGTTGTTTCTGGTTGATGTTCGTTATTTCTGGTTGCTGTTTTTTTGGCTTGCTGTTTCAGTTTATGCTCACTGTTTTTTTGGCCGCTGTTTGTTTTTTTTTCTGCTGTTTTGGTTATTTTTGGGCTGCTGTTTTGGTTATTTTTGTTTTTTTCTTGGTTTTGATCACTATTTTTGGGGTATTGTTACTGCTGGTTTCTCGGTTTTCTAGGGCTATTTTGGGTAATTTTTGCTGCTAGTTTCGGTGGTTTGTCTCTCTTGTTTTTTCTTGTTCGGTGATGCTTGTTGTTTTATTGTGTTCGGTTATGGGTTGGCTGGTTGCTTTATTGTGTTCGGTTATGGGTGTTTTTTTGTTGGTTTATTGGCTTTGTCGTTGTTGGCTTATGTTTTGTTGGTTTGTGTTTTTGTTGGTTTGTGTTTGGTTGTTTAGTGTTTCGATTTTGGGTGTTTGGTTTTTGTTTGGTTGTTTTCTTGTTGTTTTTGACGTTAAGATGGAGTAGAAAGAGAGCTCATATGGTTTTTCTTTTCTTAGTTCACGCCAAAAGCCCCCCCACCCCCCAAAGATGAAACTTGGTCATTTTTATAATGATTTGGATGGATCTCCAAAAAGGGAAACAAATCATGGAAAATTATTTTGGAATATAATCTTACAAATTTGGTGATGGAGATCTCAAATCTTTTTAATTAGAAAGTCTTGATGAGGGAATTTAAGCATGTATTTTGCATGGGATTTCAAATCTTTGTTAAATTGGAAAGTGATTTGAGCATGTGAATTTCATGAGATTTTCTTTTATTTGGGAAGATTTGGGTGTGTGCATGGGCCTTGGGCGTGTGCTGCATGGGCTTTGTGTGGTGTGGTGTAGGCATGGATTGTATGGGCTTTCATGGGTTGTAGAGGTTTTAGGCCGAGGCTAAGGTTGAAACAGAAAACTGATTGAGCGAATCCGAGGTTGGTTAGTGAGTATGAATCCGATGAGGGACTAATTTTTGGAGGTTTTCTTTCCTTTCGGCATTCGTTTCCCGTGACTTCCGCAACTTTTCAGGTAGTGCCTTCATACGAGTCTCATCATTGGGCTTATGCAAAAATGCAGTGTGTACACTAATGGGTTTCTAGGTCAAACCAAGATCAATTAAGCATAGGAAATGTGTGAATCAACAAAGTAAGATGACGGAAAATACTCACTTTGATCGGCTAAGTGGATGTAGGAGATAACAAAATTTGCCTCCATTGAAGTTGTTCCAAGCTTCTCCTTTGATGTATGTTGAGCTTCCAAGCTTGTCCTTGAATTCCAAACTCATGGATAGGTTTCCCTAACACATTTGAATGAGTCCTTGTGTGTGCTAGCATTTAGAAAAATTGCAACAATTTATTCTTTGTTCTTTGAAGTTCTCGGCCTAGCCAAGAAAATTGGGAGAAGAAAATTTTTTTCACTTTACCGTGAAGATGAGAGAGAGAGGAAGATGTGTTGTTTTTCAATTTTTTGTTTTAATGTATATTTGATTTCCAAAATCAAAAATCCATTTACAAAAAATCAAGTTTGGTACATGTCTTTCACAAATCAAGAAAATGTGTAAAACAAGTTACCAAAATCTCTACCAACTTCTAACAACCAAAAAGGTGATAAAGTTGACTAGTGATGTGACTTATGGGCCCCACTTAAATTCAAAATCCGAGTGGGCCCGCAAACACGTTCCGGGCTCGTGTTCGTTAATTACGAATTAACGAATTTTCCATTGCGACGTAATTAAATCAAATTTAATTAAATAATTATGCCTAGCAAAATTACTATTCATGTCGCTCACAAATTAATTCTAAACTAATTCGTTTGCCCGAATTAAAATCCAATTTTAATTCCGTTATGAAATCTAATTTCGTTTAATATATCGAATATATTATTTTAATCGATTAATTCCAAATTAATCGTTCTCTCTCTATAAATTGAATTTTATCCCATATAAAATTCTCCGTAATTAATCCTAGATTAATTTTCTCTCTCTTCCAATTAATCCCAGATTAATTATGTTCGAGTCATACGTCATCGGTGAATCTTCGGGAAGCGACCCATGAGATCCCTGGATATGTTGGCAGTAAATCCGGTCATCGGAATATCCGAATACGTGAGTACTTAGTACCACGTTCTTACCGATTTACAAGACATGATTGTCTTCTAGCAAAGCATCGTGTCTACCCAATTCTCCAGAAATATTCATTTAAGGAATATGTAATCTATGTCAGGCGTAGTATACGTAGTATTGCGTATTACGATCCAGTATCAGATGTCACATGCTAGGCCTGGGGCTGGATTTGTGTCTGCCCCGTACGAAGCATATATCGGATGTCTGGTAACTAGTCTCTATAATCGGATAAACATGACCTAGTCATATTATCCCGATGACTGCAGTACTTAAGAGTACTAGTTCCGTATCCTACGGGATCATCATCTTCATATGACTGAAGTGATACTTCCATCTTGACATCACACCCAATACACTACGATTCTCAATATACCCAGAAGAGGCGTACACAGAACCTATTAAAGCCCTGGACAACCAAAACCAAAGTATATTGATTGTCGCAAGTATTAGCGATTCAAGTCTCAGGTTAAGACCAAATACACCTACCCTGATTCGGACTCCCATAGACACATAGTCATACTACCAATGGGATTCCGAGGGGTCTATCCAGAGCGAAGCTGTTCCCGTACCATCGGTAAACACAACCTCATATCACACTTGCATAAGTATCCAATACTTAAATATATGAGAACTATGCCGTTATGCTCCCAGAACGCGCACAAGTGCAATACTAGTCTATTACGCATTATCGATGTCCAGTCTCGATAATACTACGACTAGGGATATTTAATGATTAAACCTTGGTGGATTGATATTGTCTCATATCATCTCAATCCAGAACTAATTATAAGGACTTTTATCATTTATATATCCCGGTAATCCAATTACAAATGATAAAAGAGCAATTTCCTTTGTCACATAGTTAATTTTTACAACAACACCATGTTCTGTACAAATAGTGATGCTATAGGTCATAATTGTCCAACATACACCTTGCCTGGTTCTGCAATTTCTTTACCCTTGGCACTAGGTTCGGCCCTTGGCTTGTTAAAGCCTCCATCCCACCTATCATTAGAAACACCATTTTCGCTTCAATACAGGAGTAATCTGAGTACCAAATCTAGATGTTGACTTCTTCTTGAGTTGCCTCTCTACCTTGATAGCCATGTGAAGCATATCCTCCAAATCAATATAATAATACAACTCCACCGTGTTGGCAATCTCTCTGTTCAAGCCCCATAGAAGCCGTGTCATAGTAGTCTCTGCATCTTCCACTACATTCGCCATGATCATGGCAACCTCCATCTCAATATTGTAATCCTCTACATTCTTGGCTCCCTGATACATATGTTATAGTTTCTGATACAACTCTCGATAATAATGGCTGGGTATGAACTGTTTCCTCATGACCTCAAAAGTTATACCCATGTCTGAATTGGCCTCTCATGGTTCCTCATTTGGTAGGTGACAATCTGATCCCACCAAATCATTGCATAATCCGTGAAATCCATGGCTGCCAAATTGATCTTATTCTCATCATAGTAATGATGATAATTGAAAATCAACTCGATTTTCTTCTCCCACTCTGAATACGCTTCATGATCATTTTTGCCCCAGAAGTTTGGTATCTTGATCTTGATGCTGCTCAAATCACCATCAACATCACCATATCTACCATAACCTCTACTGTCATAATCCTCACGTATGTCATCAAGACCTCATTGTCTATCAAACCTCTTATCTCTTCTATCATGCCTCCGCTCTTGCCTATGATTCCTGGGCCTATACCCATATTCCTCCTCAACAGAGTCTTCCAAATCATCAAAACCATCAGGTATATTTTCGGCCTCATCCTCCACTAGTGATACTCGAAGTGGTGTAACTTACCGCGGTGGCACAATCTGCGGTGGTGGTACTCTTGGAACACTGCATGTCTGTATACTATCAAAGCTCTTGGAAAACCTCTCCAATGCAGTCTTCATATTCTGCATCATATCTGTAAACTTCATAACTAAAGCCTCAAGCTTCTCATCCACTATCAAACTAGTACCTACCATCTCAAAGCTCCAAGTGTTTGCACTCAAATACGTATCATTCCACTCATATTTACACTCAATATAATATGAATATGACTTACTAAAGAAGCTCACAATAATGTGTAATCTTCAAGTTAGCATAAACAACAAGAAACCAATATAAGGCAAACAGAGTAATGCAAGTAAGAATTAACAAATACGTAGACTCAATTTCAAGAAAACCTAAATCTAGAATGCTTAAAATAAGGAAATCACAAATAGGACAGTAAGAAAACAAGCATGCAAACAATCCCGGACGTATGTAAATTTGGACAGAAATTTGATGCCTTAATAGAAATTTTGTTGAATTACCATCCACGAACACCTAAATGATAAAATGGAACCAACCAAATTCAGACAAATTTTAGAACTTTTTTATTTTTTTTACTCTTCAGGTCACTTGAGCCCTCAAAAAATTCTAAGTGTTGACCGGAATGGAGACTGGTATGAAACAAGACTGATTCTGTATCTATTTAATCTGACCGGTTTGGAACTAGCTCGATTTTCGTCTCTATATAATTCCCAGGTAGATCGGTATGAAGGCTGGTATGGGACTGGTATGTCGATCACAGAAAAATCAGAAAGACAAAAACACTTAAGAAACATAAAAAACCAACAAAAACCAAGAATTAAGATGAACAAGTATCTTGATGACGAATACACAAAAAATACTAAATCAAAAACACAAAGTAAAGATAGAAAAATCAGACTTGGAAGCCTAAGCTCTGATACCAAATGACGCGGAACTCACTTGAATGATTAGGTCAAGCAAACCAGACACAACGGATAAAACCCCAAGCACCGCGGATTTGATTTTTTAGGAACAAAACCCTTCCAAGGCCACAAAGAATACCCATAAAGAACTTATCTTTGAGAACCCTTAAGATGATCCTTGTTGTGTTCTGCTAGCACAGAAACGCCACTAAGGTTGTCACGCCTTAGATAAGTCCAAGCTGATACTAAGGGGAATCCTTCCCTTAAACTTGAATTTTGGCCATAGCCTTTATTTTAGAAGAAATTTCGAAAATGAAGATCTTTGCATTAATGGAGACAAGTTACAATATATAGTACAATGAAAGAAACCCTAATGGGTGCAAAATGATCAAAACGTCATTAATGGCTACTTAAAGGCTATGGCCTTATTAGTCATTTAGTGACCTAGACAACTTTCCATAAAATTAAAAAGTATTAAAAGCTTAATCAACAACTTTGCCAAAAAAAATCAATAAAGGAAAAACACAAACAACATAAAAATTCAACAAATGTGCCAAGTTTTTCAAATACATGACCAAATTATCTCATTGACATAAAATCCCCAAAATTCGTGGCCTTCATGTATATAGGCCCAATGATGTGTTTGAAGCTCAATAAGTCTTGTCTTCGCAGAATATTTGGTGTTGTACTTAATTCGGCTTGATTCGTCAAAAGTTTTTGACTTCCGAATTGATGATACGTTAATCTGGTATGACTTGGGTCAAGTGGAATAGCTTTGGACCCACTTCATAGAAACCCTCATGTGACGCCAATATGCGTTGGAGTTGTTTGTCACAATCGACCATGGTATTCTGTATTAGCCCCGCCATTGTGTTTCTGATCTTCTTCGCTCTCTGGCGTGTGATTGGGCCTGTTAGCACTTGAAAATTCTCTATAATATTTCAGGTCGTGACATCTGATGTTCCTTGAGTGACTGGATTCGTGTTACTGAATTAGACTTCGTAAAATTCATAGGCAATTTTAACACGTTAAATTTTTAGTAAGGTATCGTGTACATGCATATCATATTTGATTTATTGTAAGGAAATTATTTCATACTTATTAATCTAATAATGGATTATCAATTATCGATTAACTTCATAAATTTCAATCGTCATCAACTTCACGAATAAGTTTGATCAAAAACCAAATCGGTGAGTGAATGTTATCTCTTACGGTTTCATACTTAAAATCTTTTATAACTTATAATCAGTGCTTTACATGTTGCTGTTATTATTATATAGTTTACAGTTAGCACTACACGAAAACAACCAAATAGCGATGGAAAAATCCGTAGCTTTTCTGTTGTTAATGGTTAATTAGCGACGAAATAGTGACAGAAAAATTTCATCTCTATTTTATTGGTCGCAAACAAATAGCGTTGAAAATATTACATCCGTCACTAAAATTAGCGACGGAATTTTATTTCATCTCTATATAGAGATGGAAATTCCATAGCTAAATAGCGACAGAATTGAATTCCATCTCTATTTAATGACAGAATAATTTTCATCGCTATTTAGCGACGGAATAATTTTCGTCTCAATTTAGCGATGGAATAATTTTCGTAGCTAAATAGCAACGGAAATTCCATAGCTATTTAGTGATGGAATAAATTTCCAGAGCTAAATAGAGACGGAATTTCTGTAACAATTTATTTTACAAAAATTTTAAGAATCGGAAATTTTAAAATTTTTGAGCGGCGGGAAATTTAAAATTTTAAAGATGCGTGAAACTTTAAATTTTATAAATAACGAAAATTTTTAAATTTTAGAGAGGAAACAATTTTAAAATTTTAGAGAGGCGGGAAATTTGATAATTATAAAAATGTGAGAAATTTTTAATTTTAAATAAGAGAAAATTTTAAAATTTTTGAATAGTGGAAAATTTTAAAGAAGTGAAGTGATTTTTTTAATTGTTATATATACATCTTCAATTCCACAAGATAACGTAATGTCCACCGCAAGTTTCAACACACTACCATCCATGTACACCACCTTAAACCAAAAAATAATATTAGTGTTTATTTCTCGGGAAAATTTAAAAGTGGAGATAAAAAAATGAGAGATTGATAATGGGAGTTGAAGTATGAATTTTTTTTATGATATATGGAATTGAGTAAGAAAATTTTGGATGGTGTATTTGAGTTGAGAGTTAAAAAGATTGTGGTGTATATATAGAGGAAGAAAATAAGAGAAGCGGGAATATTTGTAAATTTTGTAGACATTCAAAATTTTCGCAAGGCGGGATATTTTTGAAATTTGACAAAATTTAGCGACGGAATAGAGATTCTGTTTCGATTTAGCGATGAAAAATCTGTCTCTATTTTTGAAAAAAAATTGGTGCCGACAGAATAAAATGTTGGAGGGATTGAAAATTTTAAAACTTAGCGATGGAATAGAGATTCAATTTCTATTTAGCGATAGAAAATCTGTCTCTATTTTTTAAAAAACAAAGTGGCGCCGAAAGGAATAAAGTTTTGGTGGGATTGAAAATTTTAAAAATTAGTGACGGAAAAATTTCGTTTCTAATTAGCAATAGTTTTTCAAATTAGAAATTAAAAAAAAAAAAAATTAGCTACAGAATTGAGATTCTGTTTCTAATTAGCGACAAAAAGATTTCGTTTCTAATAAACAATAGTTTTATAAATTAGAAATAAAATTTAAAACTAGCTACGGAATCGAAATTCTGTTTCTAATTAGCGACGGAAAAATTCTGTTTCTAATTAAAAATAGTCTTACAATTAGAAATTAAAATTAAAATAAAAATAAAAAATTAGCTACGGAATTGATATTTCGTTTCTAATTAGCGACGGAAAAATTCTATTTCTAATTAACAATAGTTTTACAATTAGAAATTAAAAAAAAATTAAATTAGCTACGGATTTTAAATTTCGTTTCTATTTAGCGACGAAATATTAATTCCGTTTCTAATAAGCGACAGATTAACGACGGAAAAAATTCTGTTTCTAATTGAAATTAGCGACGGAATAATAATCCGTCTCTAATTAACTATAGATTTTGGTTTCCGTCTCTAATTTAGAGATGAATTTTTTTTTTGTCCCTAATTTCATTATCCATTTCAATTCTGTCTCTATTCCATCATTAAATTTTGAAACGGAATATTCCTTCGCTAAAACTGTAATTTCTTGTAGTATAGTGTTGCACATTCTACAATATTGTTCATGCTTTACAGTCTCAGCTAATGTTTTACAATTTGTTGTCTATGCTTACAGCTTCAAGTCCTCGATTGAAGTTTATATTTTCCATTTACGTGTCATGAATTTCATGTCACAGTTCATGATTTCATCTTATGTTTCTTTGATGGAAGCTGATTGGCTCTGAAACATAGCATCGTACTTTTTTAATTGATTCAACACTTCTATTATTCCTGGTCATTATCTGTTCTGGCTTTTGTTCTGTTGCTGGAATCCAGGTGGTGGATAGTTCTGCTGTTGGAATCCTGGTGGTGGATAGTTCTGCTGTTGGAATCCTGGTGGTGGATTGTTCTTTTGCCCTGAATTGTTGTTCCTTGAAAAATTAGGATGATTCCTCCACCCTGGCTTGTAGGTGTTGGAATATGGATTGTTCCCCTGCCTGTTGAAATTGTTGACATAATTTACCATCTCTTCAAGTTGGTTTGGTTCTGGTGCTCCTCCATATGGTGAACTTGTGGATCTAGTGGTAAGAGTCTCCATGAATTTGCATATCTGATGCAGCTTGGTGTTGACTGCTGTATTGGCTCCACTTTCATAAATTCCTGCAATTCTTTGGATCATACTCATTTCTGTTGGCCACAAGGAATTATTGTTGGCCATTTTTTCGATTAGGTACCAGGCTTGATCTTCTCATTTTGCCATTAAAGCTCCTCTAGCAGCAGCATCAATTGTGGTTCTCATTATTCCAGAAAGTCCATTATAGAATGTTTGGACTTGAAGCCATTTTGGAATCTCATGGTGAGGACATTTCCGGAGTAAATCTTTGTACCTTTCCCAAGCTTCGTAAAGCGTTTATGAGTCTTGTTGCACAAAAGATGTGATGTCATTCCTCAGTTTTCCAGTTCTGGCTGGTGGAAAGTACTTTGCAAGAAATTTGGTGGCTAAAGTATTCCAAGTTGTGATGGAACCTGCTGGTAGTGAATGTAGCCAAGTTTTAGCTCTGTCCTTCAAGGAGTATGGAAAAACACGCAGTCTCATTGCTTCTTCAACTTCTCGGTTGTAATTGAAAGTGCCGTAAACTTCCAGGAAGTTACTGATGTGGGCATTAGGATCTTTAGTTGCATTCCCCCCGAACTGAACTGACTGCTGAATCATCTGAATGCATGTTTTGATGTCACCTGCATTTACTGGTAAGGGAGGGAGTACAATGCAAGAAATGAGTCTGTCAACCACCGGAATGGTTCTGTCTCGAATGGGAATTGGTGGTGCAACCTCCAAATGTTCAGGTTCCATGTTGACTAAAGCTTCTTGGCCTTCTCGCCTTTCTCTTCTCAACTGTCTGATGGTTCTTTCAATTTCCGGGTCAAGCGGTCGGAGTTCAAAGCTTCTGGTTCGTCTCATGTAGTTTCTGAAAACCTGAAACACAAGAAAACAACGACAATAAGTAAAAAGAAATTAGATATAAGCAAAGGTATCTAACCCCTAAACTAATAGTAAAAGATAAATAAGTCCCCGGCAACGGCGCCAAAAACTTGACCGGTGCTTACACACGCGTATAACGCTAGCGCACGTATCGTTCAAGTAGTATAAAAAGTATCGAACCCACGAGGACTTAATATCTCTTCTATTAATTTTATGAGGTCAAATGATTACTAGTATCTAACAGGTTGTTTGATTGATTTGAAAAGGTGACGATTCTAAATTTAAAAATAAGTAAATAAAGTTGTTCGAAAGTAGGTTTAAGAAAATTCAATATTAAAAA
>SKCR01001043.1:0-28601 GCA_019454045.1 Zanthoxylum bungeanum | reverse complement strand
AAAACCTACCAGAAAAATGAGGCGTCCGTTCGGGGTGGAGGAAGCCGAGCTGACTCGGGAGGTGGAAAAGGAACGGGTCCTGAGCAAGAGGCAGCCCGTTCGGAAGGAGAAGAAAGTACCGGAGGGTTCCGCCAAAAAACAGAAAGGCGCCGTGATTCTTGGCGTAAAAGACCTTGGTCAAGACATCAGGAAGGCCATTTCTCACCTGGTGCCGGTAATCAACGAACTGGCCGAAGCGGTCCCTCCGGCAAAGATTCCGAGATACGAAGATCTCTCTTCCGAGGATGTAGTTACATTGTTGTGCTCCCAGATGGCCAAGGTAGCCACACTTCCCTTATTCCCACTGTGAGTTCATGACTTAGTTTGATTTCTGATTTTCTGTTTCTTCTCGGCAGACGACCTATCTGGCGGCCAAGAACAAGGATCTCCTCCTGAGTCTTTTATCCGAGGGTGGCCAAGCCCAGAGGCTCCAGAACCGACTTACTGAAATAGAGGCCGAGTTGGCCCATAAAGAAGAAAACATAAAAAATCTGGAGCTGGCTGCCGTTGAGGCACATACCACAAATAAAGCTCTCAGGGTCGCCGCCTCTCTAGAGAGGAAAAATGCTGATGCTGCCAAGAAGGACTTGGAGGCTGCCCAGGCCGACAACAGGATCCTACAAGTGGAAGTGCGCAGCGTTGAGTCCAAGCTGAGGGTCAAAGATGAAGAGCTGGTACGGGCCCGAGACGAGCTTATGAGGAAGGAAGTTGAGTTATAGGTCGAGAGGGACGCAATCAGACTTGAGGGGGTCAAGGACTACGCCGAGATCATCCCGATGATATTGCCCAACCTGGATATGGGGCCTATCCACGCGGCCGTCCGCTTCTGCAAAGGGGAAATTTCTAAAGAGGAGTTTCAAAGATGGCTACCCCTTTCTCCCGAAGAGGTGATGGATCCCGACCCCATTTCAATCGCCTCAGCTCCTGATGAGGACCGACCTGAGGCTCCTGTTCCTGAAGAGAACCGACATGAGGCTCATGCTCTAGCCCCTGAAGCTATAATTGTCAGGACCTCTCAGGTTGTCAACGTGGAAGCCACCGTCACTCCTCCCGAGGTCGAGCCAATCCACCTGCCGTTCGAGCCTACCGAGGAAGAGCCAATTGCTCATGCGCGGCCGATCTGTAAGGGGTAGCCCGAACGGGGCCTCGTGTAATTCTAAACAAATTTTATTCTCTCTGTAATAACTTTTCACAAGTATATTTATATATGTGTTTTATTCCATTTCTTGTATTTCATACTTGCTCCGAATGCTTCCCTGCAAACAATCACTCGCGGCCCGGCCGACTCGATCCTAGAATATTATCTTGTGGTGAGACGAAACCTGCCTCCGAGCTGAGGGAAACACTTGGCACTGGGGGGGAATGTTACGTCCCCAGTCCAAAATATAGACTCAGTGGGACATAACCCGACCCCGAGTTGAGGGAAACACTTGGCACTGGGGGGGAAGTTACGTCCCCAATCCAAAAGACAGACTCAGTGGGACGTAACCCGACCCCAAGCTGAGAGAAACACTTGGTACTGGGGGGAAATGTTACATCCCCAGTCCAAAAGACAGACTCGGTGGGACGTAACCCGACCCCGAGTTGAGAAAAACAAAAGTGGCCTCGGCGGAACGAATCTAGCCCCGAGTCGATTAACCGAGTGGCCTCGGTGGAACGAATCCAGCCCCGAGCCGAGAGAAACAAAAGTGGCCTCGGCGGAACAAATCCAGCCCCGAGCCGATTAATCCTTGGGAATTATTCGGAAGGGAAGTGAATCCACCTTCTGCCATTATGTTATTGCCCCTGAGACCGAAATCAGCCGTCAACAGTTGGCGCCGTCTGTGGGGAATCAACGAAAAGTAGCTCGCATGGTAAGACGATGGCAGAAGGTGGAAATCATCGGTCATCGGAGAGTTGAACAGCGGAATGGATGGAGAAGATGGAGGAAAATATGAGGAAAGATATAGAGGAAAATCAAATCCTTTTGAAATCCATGATGAACAGACTGGAGAGGATGGAAGAGACGAATAATGAAAGACTTGAAGCCGGAACAAGTCGGAGGAGAGGCGAAATAACAGAAGGAAAAAGGGTTGCAGATGTGAGTGATGACGATAAACCTAGGAGGAAGGGTCCCTACGGCATAAGGTCCGTAGTGGTAGAAAAAGACTTACAAACGTAGGATACGTGGGAAGAAGAAGAGGGGAGACAGTCGCCAGATTCTTCATATGATGGCCCCCGCGACACCAGAAGGGGAGATAGGAAGGATGGTGAAACTGGACGGGAAATCTCAAGCCATGGGGAACGCCGCACCTGGGGTGACAGACGCAAAGAAGGCCGCAGGAGGCGGCACAGTAACACAGATGGCAATATAAAATCTTGGTTAAGAAAAGAAATGGCCATGTGGGGAGCGAACCTCAAAAATGGACACGGGAGATGCTCGGGACGGCGAGGTTGAATCTCATTTCACATAAGAAATAAGGTCGGTAAAGTTCCCAAGACGATTCAACATGCCGTCCATGATGCCCTACAAAGGCCATACTGATCTGAAATCCCATATTGAGAGTTTTGTCCTATTGATGGAGGTCCAATGAGTTGTAGGGGATGCCGTTTGCAAAATATTCCCCCTAACATTGGGGGGATCTGCCATTCTGTGGTTCAGAAGTCTAGCCCCAGGGAGCATCGGAAGTTTCGCGCAACTCAGGAAGTCATTTGCTCGGCACTTCAAGGGGGTCTGCGTCCCAAAGAAGACAATTGGGGAATTGAGGCTCATGAGACAGGGGAACAATGAACCCCTGAAGGCTTTCATTGAGCGGTACCATAGCATGGTGCTCGAGGTCGGAGGATATGAGTCGCTCGAGGCCTTGGAGAGTTTGAAGGGAGCCTTAAAAATAGGAAAGTTGTGGACTCACCTAAGGATCCAGGGTACACCGGATTATGCCACCGCTCTTGAAACAGCCCGGAAGTTTGTTTTGTTGGAAGATGATGAGAGAATTACCCGGAGGGGGGCAGCTATCAGAGAGAGGACGATGAGGGCAGAAGCTCCTCGCATGCTAGATATGGAGTTCAAAAAACCACCCCCGAGGTGAAGGGAATTCAAGCCGGTACCTCAGGATGACCAAGAAAATAGAATCTCAACCCAGGTGAACCATGTTGCCGGGGAAGAGCCATACATTCCTCTGAATAAACCACTGGGGAAAATCGTCATGAAAATCCAAGGAAAAGGTCTCTTGATAGAACCTGACTTCAGGAGATTCCCGCCAGACGGAAGAAATAAAAAATCATATTGCATGAATCATAATTTGATGGGACATACGACGAATGGATGCAAAGACTTGCGGGAGCAAATGGGAGACCTGGAGCGAAATGGGTACTTGAATAATTATATTGACCATGAAGTTATGACGGCCAGACAGAGAGCACTTTACCGACAGGTGAATATCATCGCAGGGGGGAAGACATTGGCCGGGGACTCTAACCGGTCAAGAAAAAACTATAGTCGGGCTCGGGGGTTGGAAGTGTTAGAAACAGAACGGGCCTTGGAAATACAAGGTGGTCGGTCAGTGCCAATAATGTTCAGTGATGAGGATGTCCGAGGGGTGAGTTTCCCCCACGATGATGCATTGATAATCAAGGCGACAATCGGCGGTTCTGAGGTAGACAGAATCCTAGTGGACCCCGGGAGTGCAGTGGATATAATCTCCAAGAAGACTTTGGACGGCCTTGGTGCGGAGTATACGACTCTAACCGATGATGGGACTCCCCTATACGGCTTCAGGGGCTCAACGGTCGTCCCATTGGGAAGGATACAATTGGCAATAACGATCGGAACCCATCCCCGGACTCGGACGATTGTGATAAATTCACACGTGGTGGATTGCATGAGCAGTTACCAAGTCATTGTTGGTCGGCCTTTCATGATGAAGACAAAGGCTGCAATGTCTTGCTATTACTTAAAGTTGAAGTTCCCCACCGGGAAGGGATTGGAATCGTGCGCGGGAGTCAGAAGGTGGCTCAGAGCTGTTTTGCCACCTCTCACGGGAACCCTCTGTATTGAAGAAGGTACCCAAAAAGGCAAGGGAATGAAGACGGGGAAGAAACAATTAAGGATCCACGTCCTCGGCCAAAGAAAGTTGCCCGGCTAGGGGCAGTCGAAGAATTAGAAGTAATAGAACTTTTAGGACCTGGGAAGAGTGTAAAAATATGGGGAGACTCAAGCGAGGTCCTGAAACAGACTTGCTGAAGTGTCTAAAGGAGTATCCGGACATCTTTGCATGGGGCATGACGATATGCCCGGGATTGATCCGAAGTTCATCAATCATCGTTTGACAGTAAACCCATCACACAAACTGGTCAAGCAAAAAAGAAGAGCTTTAACCAGGAATGGTGCAGGGCAATGGCTACCGAGGTAGAAAAAACTGTTGAGCGCCGATTTTATCAGAGAAGTGAAATACCCGGAGTGGGTATCGAATGTGGTATTAGTAAAGAAATCCAACGGAAAGCGGATGATGTACGTGGATTTCATCGACCTCAACAAAGCGTGCCCGAAAGACAGCTTCCCACTATCAAACGTAGATCAGTTGGTGGATTCGACGGCCTGCCAGGGACTGCTAAGCTTTATGGATGCCTTCTCGGGATATAACCAGGTCAAGATGCATCCTGAGGACGAGGAGAAGACGACATTTGTTACCGATCAGGGGCTTTACAATTATAAAGTAATGCCATTCGGATTGAAAAATGCGGGGGCAGCCTTTCAGAGGCTGGTGAATAAGATTTTCAAGGCACTCATCGGCACATCAATGCTGGTATATGTTGATGATATGATAACAATGTCTAAGGAGCCAGGGTGTCACGTGGCCGATCTTAAGAAAACCTTTGAATTGCTGAGGAAGTATAATTTAAAGCTCAACCCGGAGAAGTGTGCTTTCAGAGTGGCCTCGGGAAAGTTCTTGGGCTATATGGTAAGCTCCAGAGGCATAGAAGCAAATCCGCAGAAAATCCAAGCCGTTCTGGACTTAAAATCTCTCAGGACGATAAAAGAAGTGCAAAACCTGACCGGTATGGTGGCCGCGCTCAATCGATTTGTTTCCCGAGCAACCGACAAGTGCCACCCCTTCTTCAAAGTCGTCAAGAAGGCAAAAAAGGAAGTCAACTGGACGCCAGAATGTGAAGAGGCCTTCATACAGTTAAAACAATACCTAACGCATCCCCCACTTCTATCAAAGCCATCCCCAGGACTGCATCAATGGATGAAGCGCATAACGGAGCACGCGAAGCCTTTCGTAGTAGAGTCAAACCCCCGAAGCTAGATCATAACTACCCTATGACTTGCATTAATAAGGGATATTTCGAGATGGTAATCGCGGGGAGGGAGTGCCCCCTTAATATGGCCGGCCTGGCCTTCTGGGGAAATACGGCCATAGGGAGTGTGTTCCCACACGTTTTGTCTGACCAACGGATCCGTGAGAAGCATATCAAGATGAGGGATTATGCCCTCGTGGCGTTTGCTTACTCCAGTGTTACCGAACATAAGGAGGAGCATGCCCTTAATGTTTCGGACACTCTTTGATCCCTACCTATTCGGTAATTCGGATTCGTGAGAAGCATAGCACGAGGAAAGATTATGCCCTCGTGGCGTTTGCTTGCTCCAGTGTTACCGAACATAAGGAGTAGCATGCCCTTAATGTTTCAGACACTCTTTGATCTCTACCTATTCAGTCATTCGGAACCGTGAGAAGCATATCACGAGGAGGGATTATGCCCTCTGGCGTTTGCCTGCTCCAGTGTTACTGAACATAAGGAGGAGCATGCCCTTAATGTTTCAGACACTCTTTGATCCCTACATATTCGATCATTCGGATCCGTGAGAAGCATAGCACGAGGAGGGATTATGCCCTCATGGCGTTTGCTTGCTCTAGTGTTACCGAACATAAGGAGGAGCATGCCCTTAATGTTTCAGACACTATTTGATCCCTACCTATTCTGTCATTCAGATCCGTGAGAAGCATAGCACGAGGATGGATTATGCCCTCGTGGCGTTTGCTTGCTCCAGTGTTACCGAACATAAGGAGAAGCATGCCCTTAATGTTTCAGACACTCTTTGATCCCTACCTATTTGGTCATTCGGGTCTGTGAGAGGCATAACACGAGGAAGGATTACACCCTGGTGGCGTATACTTGCTCCAGCGTTGTAAGGAGGAGCCTTCGAACGAAACACAGGCTCCATAGTGACCTGACGTATATAGGAATGTGCCCTTACCATCCTAAACGCTCTTTGATCTGAATCCTGGTTCGCCGGAACGCTGAATTGAAAGATTCAAAATTGTGTTTTGGAGACCTCGGACAGAACGCTGTTTTGGAGGTATCCATGCTGTTGTTTACACTTGCAAAATGTTTCATTTCGAGTCACTCCCATTTTTTGATTTTATTTTCCAAAGTTTTGTTTTTGTCTTTCGCGGGTCTGGCAAGGGGACGCCCATGCAAAATTCGGTAGGGCTTCAAAGGTTGATTCACTTCCCTTCCAAATAAGTCCCAAGGATTAATCGGCTCGGGGCTGGATTCATTCCGCCAAGGCCAAGACTTGAGTAGTCGGCTCGGGGCTGGATCCGTTTCGCTGAGGCCACTTAGTTATTCGGCTCGGGGATGGATTCGTTCCGCCGAGGCCACTGGGTTAATCGGCTCGGGACTGGATTCATTCCGCCGAGGCCACTTTTGTTTCTCTCAGCTCGGGGCTGGATTCGTTCCGCCGAGGCCACTCGGTTAATCGACTCGGGGATGGATTCGTTCCGCCGAGGCCACTTTTGTTTCTCTCAACTCGGGGTCGGGTTACGTCCCACCGAGTCTGTCTTTTGGACTGGGGACATAACATTTCCCCCAGTACCAAGTGTTTCTCTCAGCTCGGGGTCGGGTTACGTCCCACTGAGTCTGTCTTTTGGACTGGGGACGTAACATTCCCCCCAGTGCCAAGTGTTTCCCTTAGCTCGGGGTCGGGTTACGTCCCACTGAGTCTGTCTTTTGGACTGGGGACGTAACATTCCCCCCAGTGCCAAGTGTTTCCCTCAGCTCGGAGGCGGGTTTCGTCTCACCATAATATCATATTCTAGGCTCGGGTCTGCCGGGCCGCGAGTGATTGTTTGCAGGGAAGCATTCGGAGCAAGTATGAAATACAAGAAATGGAATAAAACACATATATAAATATACTTGTGAAAAGTTATTACAGAGAGAGTAAAATTTGTTCAGAATTACACGAGGCATTATTCGGGCTACCCCTTACAGATCGGCCCGCGCATGAGCAATTGGCTCTTCCTCGGCAGGCTCGAACGGCAGGTGGATTGGCTCGACCTCGGGAGGAGTGATGATGGCTTCCACGTTGACAACCTGAGAGGTCCCGACAATTATAGCTTTAGGGGCCGGAGCATGAGCCTCATGTCGGTTCTCATCAGGAGCAAGAGCCTTAGGTCGGTCCTCATCAGGAGCTGGGGTGATCGAAATAGGGTCGGGATCCATCACCTCTTCGGGAGAAAGAGGTAGCCATATTTGAAACTCCTCCTGAGAAATTTCCCCTATGCAGAAGCGGATGGCCGCGTGGATATGCCTCAAATCCAGGTTGGGCAATATCATCGGGATGATCTCGGCGCAGTCTCCGACCCTCTCAAGTCTGATTGCGTCCCTCTCGACCTCCAACTCAGCTTCCTTCCTTATAAGCTCGTTCTGGGACCGTACCAGCTCTTCATCTTTGGCCCTCATCTTGGACTCAACGCTGCACACTTCCACCTGTAGGATCATGTTTTCGGCCTGGGCAGCCTCCAAGTCCTTATTGGCAGCATCATCATTTTTCCTCTCTAGAGACGCGGCGGTCCTGAGAGCTTTATTTGTGGTATGGGCCTCAACGGCAGCCAATTTCAGATTTTTTATGTTTTCTTCTTTACGAGCCAACTCGTCCTCCATTTCAGTAAGTCGGTTATGGAGCCTCTGGGCTTGGCCACCCTCGGATAAAAGACTCAGGAGGAGATCCTTGTTCTTGGCCGCCAGATAGGTCGCCTACCGAGAAGAAACAGAAAATCAGAAATCAAACTAAGTCATGAACTCACAGCGGGAATAAGTGAAGTGTGGCTACCTTGGCCATCTGGGAGCACAACAATGTAACTACATCCTCGGGAGAGAGATCTTCGTATCTCGGAATCTTTGCCGGAGGGACCGCTTCAGCCAGATCGTTGATTACCGGCACCAGGTGAGAAGTGGCCTCAATGATGTCTTGACCAATGTCTTCTACGCCAAGAATCACGTCACATTTCTGTTTTTTGAAGGAACCCTCCGGCACTTTCTTCTCCTTCTAAACGGGCTGCCTCTTGCTCAGGACCCGTTCCTCCTTCACCTCCCGAGTCAGCTCGACTTCTTCAGCCCCGAACGGACGCCTCCTTTTTCTGGTAGGTTTTGATGGGCTGGTGGGTCGGGCGGAGACTGTTGGCGATGCCTTGGAAGGGGGAGATAAGCTTTGGGTAGCTGACGGGGCTGCCTCTTCAGTCACTTTTCTGGCCTCGACAGTCGCTGGCCGTTTCCTAAAGGGCCCGGATCCAACCTGGCCGGTTTTATTTGTTGCGCCAGCCAGCTGGTCAAGCTATTTCGGCTTCTTCGACATTCCTGCAAAAAGGCAAAGGGCAGAGAAGTGGTCAGTCCAGAAACTGAATAAATTCAAATCATTATCATGCTAAGCAAACAAAGGGATCGGTCAGAAGGTTAGTAAGAATCTACCTATCCGCCTCGGGACCTTCGGAGGAGCAGTCCGAATCAGGCCCGACTCGACAAAGGCCGCATCCTTTGCTTCCAATGGTCGGCATATCGCCAAGCCCAGCGCACCCGCACCCGGACCTGATGGGAGACCTTGGGAGCGTCCCTCCAACAAGCTGGGAAGAGTCAAAGAAATTAAATTCCTATTTTGAGAGTTGAGAAGAGAACAAGAGAGAATTAGCCTTGTAAACACAAAACAGATCAGAGAAACATATTTCGGTAATAAAACATCGTCCGTTCTGTGCCAGTGGATGTAGGCTGGATCTTATCCGCCGAACCACGTTAAACCTCTTTGTTGATTGGTGTATTTATCTGTCTTTTGCCAAATTTGCTTTTGGTTTCCCATAAACAAAATAAATTCATAGTTGGAGGAGGATTGTCTCGGGAGTAAAAAACCATTATTTCCCCTGAGACCAAAATCAGCCGTCAACAAATATCATATAAAAATAATTGTTTGTCCGTTTAAATTCATAGGTATTATTCGGTTTAAAAGCTAATTTGAGAATTGAGGTTGTTTTTATACTTATGTTGACGGTTATTTTTTTCGTTACAGGGGTAATTTAGGAAATCTATTATTCGAACAAACCTCCCACAAGTAGTGAATTTGTTCTGACCCTATGCCAACTAACATAACAAGACCTTAATGGGACATAACCCGACCCCGAGCCGATATTATCACTTGGCCACAATGGAATGTTCCCTCCTTATGCCACCCGAATATGGCCATGGGAGAGAATCTCAGACCCCATGCCAAAGAATATAATAAGGCATCGGTGGGAAATACCCGACCCCGGGCCATCATAGTTTCTTATGAAGACTAGTCGGGAGGGAAGATCTTCAACCTCCGACCATCTCCCTGGACACTGGTAATGGCGTCCCACACCAACTCGTCCAACAAAATAAAAGACAAGGACAACATATGTGACATATCACATACCTCGTATTGACCCAAAAGAAACAGCGAGGGTGTAGGAAACAGTTTCCTTACGCAGCGAAAACGTCTTAGGAACACAAATCAGACTTGAAAATTTTTTATGCCATTCCCTTAGAGTGGCTGAATGCAACCAGTACCACCACTAAAATTTTACTTTTGTTTTAGAAAAATTATTGTTGGTCTCTAAGGAACAAACCAAGGATCTAATAAGCATGAAAAACATGTGAATACGGAAAGAAGTATATCGGAAATATACTCACAATGCTCGGTTGGATGTGTTGATTACAAAACTTTGCTTCCTTTGAAATGCTCCAAGCTTTCTTTGAATGATGTTGAGCTCCAAGCTTGAGTGATTTGAGATTCCAAACTCAATGGGAAGGTTTCCCTATCACCTTAATATGAACTTTAAGTGCTAGCTTTGGAAGAAAAATTGCAACAAAAATCTTCCTTTTGCCTTAGGGGTTTCACGACATTGAGAGAGTTTTAGAGGGAAAGTTGGTTTATTTTTTGTCTTTTGTTTTGTTTCTAAAACAATTACAAAATCAAATACCAAAAAATTGTATATGGTTTATTCAAAACCAAAACAAAAGTGTTGAGAGCCAAAAATTCATTTAATGCTCTCAACCACCTCCATCACCAAAAGTGACTTAACTCACATCACTCAAAGTTGATGTGACTTCCATCACAAAAATGTGACTAATGATGTGGCCCCCACTTGATTCAAAATCAGAGTGGGCCCGCAAACACATCCCTGGCTCGGGTTCGTTAATTCCGAATTAACAAATTTTCTGTTGCGAGTAATTAAATCAAATTTAATTAAATAATTATGCCTAGCAAAATTAATATTAAAGTCGCTCGCGAATTAATTCTAAATTAATTCGTTCGCCCGAATTAAAATCCAATTTTAATTCTGTTATGAAATCTAATTTCATTTAATATATCGAATATATTATTTTATCGATTAATTCCGAATTAATCGTTCTCTCTCTTCAAATAGAATTTTATCCCAGATAAAATCTTTCCGCAATTAATCCTAGATTAATTTTCTCTCTCGAAGATAATTAATCCCAGATTAATTATCTTCGAGTCATATGTCATCGGTGAATCTTCGGGAAGCGACCCATGAGATCCCTGGATATGTTGGTAGTAAAACTGGTCGTCGGACTATCCGAATATGTGCGTACCCGGTACCAGGTTCTTACCGATTTACGAGATATGGTTGGCTTCTAGCAAAGCACCGTGCCTACCCAATTCTCCAGAAATATTCTTTAAGGAATATATAATCTATGTCAGGCGTAGTATACGTAGTATTACGTATTGCGATCCAGTATCAGATGTCACATGCAAGGCCTGGGGCTGGAATAGTGTCTGCCCCGTACGAAGCATATATCGGATCACAAGCAACTAGTCTTTATAATCGGATAATCATGACCTTGTCATATTATCCCGATAGTTGCAACATAATAGATAACCGGTTATGTATCCTTGTGTGATCATCATCTCCACAATGTCTATTGTCACACAGTTAATTTTTACAAAAACCACAATGTCTTTTAAAAATAGTGACGCTATGGGTCATAATTGTCCAACAATTATAGCCCCAGAACATTCCCCGAACATCCCCGAATAGTAGGACAAAAATTGGACTGTTTTGGACCCGATTCGCACCCAGTGCACTACCAAAACAGCCCCTGAAATGCGTGGACAGTGGTTGCGTTTCAGTTCTGATTTTTCACTTGAAAACAGCCCCAACACAGCCCCAAAACATCCCTATATGTTCCCCAAAAATTCTGGATTAGAACGAAACTAAACCGAGCCCTGAAACACCCGAGCAAGAGGCGACAGTGAGCAAAATTAAAGCTCACTGCCGCGAGTTTGAGAAGAAAGAAGAAATTGATATTTTGGTTCAACACCATAAAGTCTTCCGAACTATATCTCGTTACCAACGGAAACTAATGTGGGCTAGACTCACTAAGTTAAATCTCTAAATTTTTTAGAGATTAAATCATACTTGTATTTTTTTATTTTGATTTTCTTCTTGTTCTTTCTTTTTGGTTTTCTCAACACTTGAGAGAGAATGAAAATGAAGAATATGGAGACTAGGGTTCTAAGAATTAGATTAGCCAATTACTTAAGGTTATTAATTTTCAAAATTAACAAACCCTTCCCATCCCCTCATAATACAAGTTTTTCGACCAAGGCATGGATTTTTACATTAATTTTATAACATAAAATTTAATTACCATAATGAAATATATGCTACAAAATTAAAAATGTAATTACCTTTCAAAAAGTGTAACCACCAAATTTAAATACAGGAGTTTTGCAACCTAGCATAACTCATCAAGGGTTTCCAAAACCCAAGATTTGGAAATTCCAAATTTGGCCTCATTAAATTATATAATATATAATTTAATATTATGGATTCAATAATTATCATATAATTATTAAAACCATATATTAATTTTTAATATATAGTTTCAAGTGTGACAAAATAATATTATTAATCATATTAATAATATTTATACATATGTGAGTATATAATTGGACTATCCAATTATACTAAATCCGCTATAGTATATCGAACTAGCACATGGACCAAATGAACCTACGGTTCCGAGCTCCAATAATCTCAAAACATTAAGTAAGCTCTTAATTAAATATTTTGAATTATTAACTCCGGGTTATTCCCTAAAAACCCGAAGCTGCACTTTCTTTACCGCAAATGGTATATTAAGCCGAACCAAGTCGGCGTCCATCGATATAGTCACTACATACGAATTGACCCTTCACGAGTATCTCGTAATTAGAGTCTGGTTATAATATCCGTTACACCCCTCTAATTATTTTTACCTTAAGTACCATTGATTCTATAATGAACAATTTATTCATAACCATTATGAATTTTAATCTTTCTATTCGTAATAGAAAGACTTGAGCGCTCTAACCATTAAAGTACCGAATCAACCCTTAAGAAATATACTCATCTACTTCTCGCAAGAAAGAGTGAACTCCATGTCTATGTAAAACGTCCCCAGCTACACACCAGTGACCAGACCATGCCCCTAAAGTACGTAGCTATTGGTCGGGACTGCTACACCAACCTCACCTTTGTAAATCAAAGAACATAGCTGTTGGGATTTATGTCCTAAAGCTTCATGTATTGTAAAACGAAATTGATTATTGTAATAATAATAAATGCATTATTCATTTTATCAAAGTTGTTTGATTTATATCGCATATTGTCCAATTGTCTTGTTTACCTTGATTACTATTGTACCTTCAGACTTAGAGTATGTTTGATGCACAAGAGAGTTTATGTCTGAAGTTAGTAATCTAAATAGCCCGTAGAGAGCAAACAAATAGGGTACTTTGTTTGTGGTTTATCTGTAGCTACGGTCCATTCTATACTTGTATGACGACCTTGATCTGGGATCGTTCATGTAGTGACATGGCAATATAGGCACCTTGTATAATGAGATCATATAGGACTGGACGCAGATAAATAAGAATTTCTTTTAATATCCGTTAACCGAATAAATTCATTTTATCTAATAGATGGTCATATATGGATTCGATCTTAATCTTGAGTGTACTGCGAACTCATGCAAGATAGACTATGTCCTTTGATTTACTATGGTGAGGTTGGTGTTGCATTCCCGGCTAATAACTACGTATTTTGGGGATATGTTTTGGTGTGTAGCTGGGAACGTTTTACATAGATATGGAATTCATTATTTCTTACGAGAAGCAGAAGAATATCTTTTTTAAAATTTGATTCGGGACTTGAACAATTTGAGCGCTCAACTTTTCTATTACGAATAGAATGTTTTATATTCATAATTTTTATGAATTAATTGTTCATTATAGAATCAATGGTGCTTAAAAGACAAAATATTTAAAGGGGTTTAACGGACTTATGACCCCGCTCTATTTATGAGATATTCATGAACGGCTATATCCATATATAATGACTATATCGATGGACACCGAAGTTGTTCGGTTTTATTTTATCTATCTACGGTAACGGGAGTTCAACTTCGAGATTTTAGTGGGATAACGCGGATTTAATAATTCGTAATATTTGATTAAAAAGTTTAATTAATATTTCAGAATTATTGGAGCTCAGAACCGTAGGTCCATTTGATCCCCGTGCTATCTCGATTAACTGTAGAAAACGTAATATAATTAGATTGTCTAATTATATGCTCACTTTATATTTATATATTATTAATGAGATTAATAATATTTATTCTCACAAATGAAAACTATGTTAAATTAGTTTAACTTAATGTTTTTTAGAATTCTTTGATTATAAGATAATCAAGTCTTCATTATGAGATAATCAAGTTAGTAATAATTATGAGATAATTACTACAACATAATTGAAGGTAAATAAATCATTATTAAGATATTGATTTTTATTTACCATTGGAGACAAAGTCATATGGCTTACCATGTCATCCAAGTAATTATGTCTATTAGGTGGCATGTATACACCTAATATATTTATCATTAGATAATGCATTTTATGCTTTGGTATGTCATCCGCATTTATGTGTTTGCCATTGAAAGAAAGCATTAGATGCTTAATGACAAAGTCTTTGTTGGCCAAAGTCAAGATCAATGTCCATTGCGGATGTGTTTGAACCACAAAATCTTTGTTTTATATCGCATGTCTTGGGCGGTTGTGACTTGTTGGCCAAAGTCAATGTCACCTCTAGTTCATCGACGTGGATTACGAAGCTTTCCCATTGTCAATGGGTCCCGCTTAATTGAAATCATTAAGCTTGTTGAGCCAAAGACAAGGCTTAGTTGATTCAGAGGAAATAGGTTAGGAAATATATTGGATATATTTACATATATTGGATATATATTTCGGACTTGGAGGTCCACCTACTGGATCTAGGAATTGGATGGGATCCAATTGATCTTAGAGATCTACCTAGTTAAGTTTCATACAACTTGTTGGCCAAAATCAAGGTTGTGTGTTATTTAATGGGATCCTAGCCCACTAGGAAACTAGGTTTCCCGAGTACTCCACAGAAGGTTAGAGGCTCACCGAAAAATAATGGGAGGCAAGTATTAAATTTACAATTTCGTTTAAAAACTTGCCAATACGCGCTCTTTTATTTTATTTATCGTTGTAATAATTATATTAGTTGGAATAATATTTAATATTGCTTTCATTGAACAGTTAGACTGTACAAGACACTACTCCACTTGTAGTTGGTCATATAGTTGGACTATAGTAACCATTACATTTTGAGTGTACCCAAAATCGTTGATTGGATAGTTGGACTATTGCAATCGAGATGGCTGGAAAGACTAGCGTTAAGGGACATAATCCTGGGTGAAAATGTCTTTAACGACATAAATTTTCCAGATTAGGAAATGAATCTCAGGATAGTCATGGGAGCTGAGAAGTTATTCTATTGGATAGAGAATGCTCTCGGACTCTGAGCCTGAAGTTGAGCAAATAGTAGAGCATGAGCTTTGGAAGACTCATTGTGATGATAACTTTAGTGCTCAATCTGTCATGCTTGCCGCAATGACTCCTCAATTTCGTTGTCAGAATAAAGGATTGGATCCTTATAGTATGGTGTTGAAATTGAAGGATCTTCACAGATCTAATCTTAGATCTCAAAAGTATGAATTGCAAAAGAAGCTTTTTCGCTCGCGCATGTCAGAGGGTACATCTATCGAGCACTAGGTGTCGCAGATGATTGCTGACATCGGACAGCTAAGGTTAGTTGGGCTTTACCTACGAGGCCGAGACTTCCATAGATTTGATCTTACAGTCTCTGCCCGAATGTTGGGGCGGGTTCATCTTGAACCAAGAGAAAACTCTTAGAGAGTTAATGGCTATGCTCATGGAGGCAGAGCCAGAGCTTCTGAAGGGCAAGAAGCGCAAGGCACATCTTATTCCGACATCCTAGAAGGCCAAGGCTTATAGGGATGTGGAAAAAAAGGCAAAGGCAAAATCATCACAGTCTTCTGGGAAGACAAATGACATATCCCAAGATGTCTGCCTAAACTGTGGCAAACGGGGTCACTGGAAGCGTGATAGCCATATGGATAAGGCAGACATGAAGGAAGTTGAGGCGGGCAAGGCTCCGACTTCAGGTATGTTTGTTATAAACATATCCACTGCTAGTTTTAAAATTGGATTTTGATACTGGGTGTGGTACATACATATGTACTGATGTGCGGGATCTGCTGATTAGCAGGAGACTAGCTTCAGATGAGATTGACATGCGAGTCAAAAACGGGAAGAGAGTCACTATTTTGGCTGTGGGAACCTAAGTTTTGGAACTGCCATTTGGCATGTACTTAAATTAGGAAACTGTTATAATGTACCTAGTTTGACTAGAAACATTATCTCTATATCTAGTTTAACCCGTTGTAGGTATACCTTTATGTTCCAGAACACTGGGTGTTTTGTTTTTAAAGATGATATTGAGATATACACATTTGATGTGAATAACAATATTTATATTTCGAATATAAATGAATCTCAAACATATAACATGAGAAACAAAAGCTCAAACTGAGTAAATCAGATGAGACTTATTTGTGGCATTATCATCTTGGACGCATTGACAAGAGTCGTATATCCACACTTTCGAAGAGTGGATACTTGGACGGATTTGATCCTAATTCAAATGATATCTGCGAATCTTGTTTATTAGGCAAAGTACCTAAAACACCTTTTACATAGTAAAAATGTACGTGCCACCGATCTGTTAGCCCTTGTTCATGGTGACATATATGGGCCCATGTCTAGCCAGGCTAGAGGTGGATATAAATACTTCGTAACCTATACGGATGTTGCATCACGTTATGGTTATGTGTTTCTTATGAAACACATGTCGAAAACTTTTGATAAATTCAAAGAGTTTCGACATGAAGTAGAAAAATAGACCGGTAAAAGTATTAAAACATTACAGTCGGACCGTGGTGGAAAATACTTAAGCATTGAGTTTCTCGATTACTTGAAAGAGTATGGTGTTCTTTCATAGTGGACTCCTCCCTGAACACCTCAATTGAGTGGTGTGTCTGTATGGAAAAATCGAACTTTTTTAGACATGGTAAGGTTAATAATGAGTCGCACTGAGCTTCCAATTTCCTTCATGGGATACGCATTGAACAATGCAATACTTGTTTTTAATAAGGTTCCATTAAATTTTGTTGGACAGACTCCATATGAAATATGGACAGGAAAGAAACTGGGTTTCTCATTCCTGAAGATTTGGGAATGCTGGGCATATGTTTGGATAATACCAAACTAGAACCCAAATCGGATAAGTGCCTATTTGTAATTGGTTATCCTAGGGAAACCAATTCCATAACTCACAAGAGAACAAAATATTTGTTGCTCTTCATGCGGTTTTCCTAAGAGGAATTCCTAAATGCAGTGGTAAGTGGGAGGAAGGTAGAACTCGATGAAAATCGGAGTGATACTGTTCATGGCACCGATTCCTTAATGGAACACAAACAGTTCATCAGGGATGAGACTGTACCACAATCTTTTAATACACAAGAACCGCGTAGGTCGGATAGAGTCGGAAAACAACCTGAAAGGTATGGGTTTCTGATATCACCTCATAAAGATATTAATCTTATTGAGGATAATGAGCCGGCTACGTATGAGGTAGCGATACAAGGTATCGACTCCGCTATATGGCAAAGTGCCATGAAGTCCGAAATGGATTCCATGTATACCAACCATGTTTGGACACTGGTTGATATACCAGAAAGCAATTGTGCCTATTGGTAACAGATGGGTCTTCATGGTGAAAACAAACATGGGTGGCAACATACAAACGTACAAATCTAGGCTTGTAGCGAAAGGGTATCGTCATCAACATGATGTCAATTACGACGAAACCTTTTACATGTTGCCAAGATTAAATCCATTCGGATAATGCTTGCTATTGCTGCATATTTCATAATGAAATATGGCAGATGGTCGTCAAAACCGCTTAACTTAACAGAAACCTTTTGGAGGATGTTTACAACGTCCTGACTGTTTTTTCATGCCAAAACATGCAAACAAGGTTTGCAAGTTAATTCGATCCATTTATGGATTGAAGTAAGCATTGTGTTCTTGGAACCAACGTTTTGATGAGATCATATTACAATATGGTTTCATTCAAAACGAAGGTGATTCTTGTGTATATAAGAAGGTTAGTGGGAGCGCACTGACATTGGATGTCCTATACATTGATGATGTATTATTTCTTGGAAATGACATTCCCATATTAAAATCGGTGAAAGCTTGGCTTTCATTGAAATTCTCCATGAAAACTTGGGAGATGCAACCTTTATTCTAGGAATAAAGATCTACTAGGATAGTTCTAAAATTTGTTGGCACTCTCCGAGAACTCGTACATTGTTAGACATGTACGCGACCTGGTGTCTCATATGCTTAGAGCATCTGAAGTCACTATAAGGCCGATCCAGGTGATGGTCATTGGATTGATGTTAAGAACATCCTTAAGTATCTTAGAGGAACTAATGATGCTTTCTTAATTTATGGAGATGGAGAACTTGAGGTGACTGGATTCACCGTTGCAAGTTTCCAAACCGATAAAGGCGACTGTAAGTCGCATTAAGGGTACTTATTTTGTTTGAACAACGGAACAGTGAGCTGGAAACCTTCCAAGCAAGATATTGTTGCCGATTCAACAAGAAAAGCGAATATATATTGTTGTGGCTTAGGCAGCAAAAGAAGCATTTTTGGATCTATAAAATTCGTAATTAGATTAGGAGTAGTTCTGTTAGCAGCTGAGCTAGGCTACAACACAGGCTAAGGAATTACAGTCTCATCAATGATCCAAGTATGTACTGTTGGACAATTATGACCCATAGCATCACTATTTGTATAGAACATGGTGTTGTTGTACAAATTAACTATGTGACAAAGGAAATTGCTCTTTTATCATTTGTAATTGGATTACCAAGATATATAAATGATAAAAGTCCATATGATTAGTTTTGGATTAATAAGATATGAGACAAAATTAAACCACTAAGGTTTAATCATTAAAATATCCCTAGTCGTAGTATTATCGAGATTGGACATCGATAATGCGGAATAGACTAGTATTGCACTTGTGCGTGTTATGGGAGCATAACGACATAGTTCTCATTTATTTGGGTATTGGATACTCATGAAAGTGTACTAGGAGGTTGTGTTTACCGATGGTACGGAAACAGCTTCGCTCTGGATAGACCCCTCGAAATTCCATTGGTAGTATGACTATGTGTCTATGGGAGTCTGAATCAGGGTAGATGTATTTGGTCTTAACCTGAGACTTACATCGCTAATACTTGTGACAATCAATGTACTTTGGTTTTGGTCATCCGGGGCTTTAATAGGTTCCGTGTACGCCTCTTCTGGGTATATTGAGAATCGTAGTGTATTGGGTGTGATGTCAAGATGGAAGTATCACTTCAGTCATATGGAGATGATGGTCATGTAGGATAAGGAACTGGTACTATTGTATGATGCCGCTATCGGGATAATATGACTATGTCATGTTTATCCGATTATAGAGACTAGTTACCAGAGATCCAATATATATTCGCTTCGTACGGGGAAGACACAATTCCAGCCCCAGGCCTTGCATTTGACATGTGACTCTGATACTGGATCACAATATGCAATACTACGTATACTACGCCTCATACAAAATTATATATTCCATTAAGAATATTTCTGGAGAATTGGGTAGGCACGGTGCTTTGCTAGAAGCCAACCATGTCTCGTAAATCATAAAAAACGTGGTACAGGGTACGCACCTGTTCGGATAGTCCGACGACCGGATTTACTGCCAACATATCCAGGGATCTCATGGGTCACTTCCTAAAGATTCACCGATGACGTATGACTCAGATATAATTAATCTGGGATTAATTATAAGAGAGAAAATTAATCTAGGATTAATTGCGGAGAGATTTTATCTGGGATAAAATTCTATTTAAAGAGAGAGAACGATTAATTTGGAATTAATCGATAAAATTATATATTCGATATATTAGACGAAAGAATTGGATTTCGACGCGGAATTAAAATTAGATTTTAATTCGGGCGAACGAGTTAATTTAGAATTAATTCGCTAGCGACGTGAATAGTAATTTTGTTAGGCATAATTATTTAATTAAATTTGATTTAATTACGTCGCAACGGAAAATTCGTTAATTCGGAATTAGCGAACCCGAGCCTGGGATGTGTTCCGGGCCCACTAAGATTTTGAATCAAGTGGGGCCCACATGTCACATCACATATCAAATCACTAGTCAACTTTGTCACTTTAAGTTGATGGAAGTTGTTGGTAGGTGATTGTGTGTAAAACACACAAGTGTGATGGATTGAATGACATTTTACCATTTTATTATTTTTGGTATATGAATTTCAATTTGGTAATTAGATTACACAACACACTTCATCTCATCTTCTCTCCCTCACTCACGGCATTGTGCCATTTTTCTCTTCCAATTTTGGCTTGGACCGAATCTTGCTAAGAAAATGAAGAAAAATTGTTGCAATTTTTCAAGTGCTAGCACACACAAGGAGTCATACAAAGGTGATAGGGAAACCAATCTTTGAGCTTGGAATCAACACTCAAAGCTTGGAGCTTGAAGATCAACACAAGGAGGGCTTGGCCGAAACTCAAGGAGCAGAATTTTTGTTGTCTACGCATCCAAAATCCGATCAAAGTGAGTATTTTTCGCTACTTTACTTTGTTGTATTCACATGTTTCATTGCTTAATTTGATCTTGGTTTGACCTAGAAAACCCAACAATGGTATCAGAGCGGTTATTAAGCATGAAATTGAATTTAAGGTTCTTAACTTTAATTTGGGTATTTTTGATTTGAGCATGTTTTAGGCAAATTATTTGTTTGAGCATGCTTATAATATGTTAACTTTGAGTTGTACAAAATCAATTTGATGAAAAATTAATTGGATTAATTTTCCTCAAATGCATTGGCTTGGCCGAATGGTGTAAGAGCCCTAGCTCTTGGTGATTTTTGAATTTTAGACAATTGGATATGTTTAAAATGCATGGGATATATTAGTTTGTGATTTAATTAGATTGAAATCAAAATTGATATAAAAATCACCATATTGCCGAGAGTCTTGGAAGCATGTTGGATTGATTTTGCTTCAATTTGTGTTGGACATAAGATGATTAATTAAAGCACGATTAATTGTGTAAATTGGTATTTTGGAAATGTTGATTTAAATAATTAATTATGGCCAATACACTTTAATTGATTAAATTATGATATTTGGAATATTGGAATTTAATTAGTTGGGCTTAATTTGGAATTGGGCTAAAAATGTTGTATTTGGGCTTAATGGGCTTGGTTGGGCCAAGTTTGGTTTAGGTTAATTGGTTGGATCCAATTGGGCCTAAAACCATTTCCATAAAGTCCAAATATAATAAAATTGGCCTTTAAAATTTTAATTGGGCCTAATGGGCCTAAATTGATTTTTGGGAAAGGGTGATTCCTTATTGGGATATGGTTGCCAAAGTCCATGCTTTATAAATTAATTGAAAGCACATTAGATTTTAATTAAATAGACATTGGATGTTAATTGGGTTTTGAGACCCGTTAAGATTAGATTTAGAATCTAAGTCGCAAAGGCTCATTAATAAAGTGTAATTATTTAATTTGGAATTAAATAAAGAATTAGTATTGAATACAAATTAAATTGGATTTAATATTGTAGTTTGATATAATTCGAGAATTCGTACTTTGAGTACTTATTCTTAAACGAGTTGGACTCGCGTAAATCAAATCGTTGTTTGAACATTGGATGATCATTAATCAAAGATTAATTAATTGGATTAGATTGATTGATAACATTCTTTGTGTGAATATATGGATGTGATGTATGAATAATGTATATCGGATGGATATTAGATGGGTTAGGGCAATTTTGGAAATTATTGTAATAAATTTAGAATTTATTAAATTAGACCTGCGTGTCCAGCCTATTGCCTCTTGATTCTTTGTATTTCTCTTCTCACCTATTCCCCTCAATGCAAATGAGGTTTCTTTAGAAGTGTTATGTAATTGGGTAGAAGTAAGATTTGTGCTAGCGGGAGAGGGGAAATAGAGAGATTTGTTCTAGGAATAAAATGTTTTAAATATCCATCCGCATATCATTATTAATTTATTTACCGCGCCTTATTATGCTTTTAGAATGCATGCTTAAGGGTGTATGATGAGACCTAATAAAAGATAATTAATTGGTTGCCAATTACGCGAAAAACCCTCAACAAATATTAAGCGTTTTCCTTCCATTGAGTGATTCTCTCTTAAGATCCAAGATTGGCATTGGTTTGTTGGCCATAGTCAAGACCTTTGTCCATCGCGGATGTGTTTGAATCATGAAGGCTTTGTTCCATATCGCATGTCTTGTCCAAGTTGTGATTTGTTGGCCAAAGTCAAGATCACTTCTTGTCCATCGACATCGATTACGAAGCTTTCCAAAGTCAATGGGTCACGCTTAACTGGAATCATTAAGCTTGTTGTGCCAAAGCCAAGGCTTAGTTGATTCAGAGGAAAAAGGTTAGGGAATATATTGGATATATTGGCATATATTAGATATATGTTTCGGACTTGGATGTCCACCTACTGGATTTAGGAATTGGATGAGATCCAATTGATCTTAGAGATCTACCTAGTTAAATATCATACAGCTTGTTGGCCAAAGTCAAGGTTGTGTGTTATTTAATGGGATCCTAGCCCACTAGGAAACTAGGTTTCCCGAGTACTCAACAGAAGGTTAGAGGCTCGCCGAAAAATAGTGGGAGGCAAGTATTAATGTGGGAACACAGAAATTGGGTGACGCATGCTGTTCCGGGCTCGCGGCCCGGTTGGGAGTACGGAGTAGCCCGCGGGGGACTAAACCGGGGAATAATGGAGTCGCCACTCGGTGTGAACTGGGACAAAGATTTAAGGCCGCACTCACCCCTCGCAAGGGAAGACCTCAAACTGTTGGGTTCGGAATGGTCCCTTACTTATGCCACTTGTAATAAAATGATTTGTGCGATAATTCCACCAAACCTAAGCAACATTTATTTCCAAGGATAATTTACTCCTAAGTTCGCATGCATAAGTACAAAAGCTTATATCTAAGTTCATATAACACATTTTTCATGTTTGCATACAACCTATTTGCATGTAATCTATGTCCAAATTTGCATGCATAAAGGTAAATTAACATACGACAAGCATACAACTTAATATAGCACATTGTACTCATACATGTGGGGAATACAAATAAATGGCAATTGCACAATCATGCGTAATGAAAAGAGACAATCAGATTCGTAATACAAATGGACAACTGATAGGGGCAAATACGCATAGAATACGATGAAAAGGACTCAGTTCAGTGTGCGTGCGTTCGTGTAGCGTTCGAACGGTAAACAGAAGGTTCACGTTCGTATAGCGTTCGAGAACGCGTTCGAACGAAACCAGACCTGATGCATGTTGAAATCAAGAAAATACGCACGCGTTCGAGTAGCGTCCAAAAACGCGTTCGAACGGTAAACAGAAGGTTCGTGTTCGTGTAGCGTTCGAGAACGCGTTCGAACAGAACCAGACCTGGAGCATGATAAAACTACGAAAATGCGTGCGTGTTCGAGTAGCGTCCGAAAACGTGTTTGAATGGTAAACAGAAGGTTCGCGTTCGTATAGAGTTCGAGAACGCGTTCGAACGGAACCAGACCTAATACATGCAACACATACATAGACAAAAAAAATCCACAATGTAGGACCTCACGTGTCCGATTGAACTCATTCTTATCCAATCATGTGTACATCGTCCAGCGCGGCGAAGCATCGTGGTAAATGATTTTAACCCCTCGAAATAGAGGACCTTTAATCGCACTTACTAAGCCCATGGGCTTGACCTCATCATTGCATATAAGAAATAAAAGAAACGACAATATCGGACTTCGTATACCCGATTGAACACATCTCACATTCAACCGAATATACATCGTCCGGCGCGGCGAAGCATCGTGGTAAAGGATTTTAAACCCTCGAAATATAGGACCTTTAATCGCACTTACTAAGCCCATGTGCTAATAACACAATGCATATAAGAAATAAAAGAAATAACAATATCAGATTTCGTATACCCGATTGAACCATCTCACATTCAATTGAATATACATCGTCCGGCGCGGCGAAGCATCGTGGTAAAGGATTTTAACCCCTCGAAATAGAGGACCTTTAATCGCACTTACTAAGCCCATGCGCTTGACCTCATCATTGCATATAAGAAATAAATGAAACAAAAATATCGAACTTCGTATACCCGATTGAACACATCTCACATTCAACCGAATATACATCGTTCTGCGCGGTGAAGCATCGTGGTAAAGGATTTTAACCCCTCGAAATAGAGGACCTTTAATCGCATTTACTAAGCCCATGCGCTTGACCTCATCATTGCATATAAGAAATAAAAGAAACAACAATATCGGACTTCGTATACCCGATTGAACACATCTCACATTCAATCGAATATACATCGTCTGGCGCGGCGAAGCATCGTGGTAAAGGATTTTAACCCCTCGAAATAGAAGACCTTTAATCACACTTATTAAACCCATGCGCTTGACCTCATCATTGCATATAAGAAATAATATGCAGAAAATAAATAACGATAATAAACAAATCAAGATAACGTGAAATAAAATATGTGCCGTATACTTAAGTGGTACGTGGAGTTGTATCCCGAGTACAGATCATACTACCGTCCATTCGGAATCGGCTATGAAATTTATGTCCGGGTTTCCATCCTATATACCACAAGAGGCGACACATTTTCGTTCATTCAAAGGCCACAACACATATTATGCAACGACTCTCATGCGAATAAAATTCAATAAACAATTAAAAGATTAATATAAACTAATGAGAATGGAGCCCTCAGGTCTAACCTTTTACGTCGACTTTCGGAAGTACCGTACACGGTCGTCGGAAGGGTGGATGCTCCGCAACTCCTCCAGTTCACTGGTTCAACATTTCCCTTCGCTGCTTCGCTATTCGGGCTGTTGTTTTCCCTCCGTTTCGCTGCTGTTTTGATGCTATTTTGCTGCTGTATTTCGGTCACTGTTTTGGTGTTTTAGACTACTGTTTTGGATGTTTTTTATGGGGCTGTTTTAAGGTGTTTAGGCTACTGTATGGGGGTGTGATTTTCGATTAATGTCAGGGTTATTCCAAGGGTGATTTTCGGTTAATGTAGGGATAAGAGGAGAAGAGAGATTTCTTGTGTGAATTATGTGTGAATTCCAGAGAGCTCAAGGGTTGGAATTGCTTTGCAGACTTTTTGTAGTTTGTATGAATGTGCTCGGAGAGTTCAAGGGTTGGAATTGCTTTTCTTTTATAGGCCAAAGGCTAGGGTGTCCATGTGCTTGTATAGGAAGGAGACCAATTAGTGTCTTACAAGGAAAGCAAAATATTGAATGAGGGACAAATTTGGTTAATTAGGAAGTTAATATATTTAATTTGTTTTGATTAGGCATACAATTTGTTTAGTTTGGTATATAATATTCTTGATTGATTTTAAATTGGTATGATTTTATTTGATATTTATTTTAATTTGGTATATGATTTTTAGATTTTATTTAATTCCCCATGTGTGAAATATGTATTTAATTAATTGGGATGCGTTTTATGGGCTTTGGTGGGCTAATTGGGTTTGGGTGTAAGGCTAGCAGCAAAACCAGAAATACCGACACCGTTTGAATGCCTATTCGAACGCTACACGAACGCCCGCAATATGCCTGATATTCGAACGTGGTAACGAACGCAACACGAATGAAAACAGTGAACTTGTGAAATGAATCTGATGACATGCCCATTCTGAATTTCCCCTTCCGACGTCCGTTTCCCGCGAATTCTGTGACTTAAAAGGTAGTGTCTCCAAATGAGACTCATCATAGGGACTTATATGCAAAAATGCAGTGCCTACAATTAAATTTGCAATTTCGTTTAGATACTTGCCAATACGCGCTCATTTCAATTTTTCGTCATAAATTTATAAATATATTAGTTGGACTAATATTTAATTGTTGTTTTAAATTAAACAGTTGGACTTTATTCAAACTACTTCATTTATAGTTGATTATATAATTGGATTATAGTAATCAATATATTTGAATTTAACCAATCAAATAGTAGTTGATTATATAGTTAGACTATAGTAATCATTATATTTGATTATACCCGAAATCGTTGATTGGATAGTTGGACTATTGAAATCAAGATAACTGAAAGATTAGCATTTTAGAACATAATCCTGGGAGAGAATGTCTTTAAACGGCTTTAATTTTCAGATTGGGAATTGAACCTCAGGATAGTCATGGGAACTAAAAAGTTACTCTATTTGATAGAGAAACCTCTTGGGCTTGAGCCCGGAGTTGAGCAAATAGTGGAGCATGAGTTTTGGAAGACTCACGGTGATGATAACTTTAGTGCTCAATGCAATGACACTTTAATTTTTTCGTCAGAACTAAGGATTAGATCCTTATACCATGATGTTGAAATTAAAGATCTTCATAGATCTATTCTTAGGTCTTAGAAGTACTAATTGCAAAAGAAGCTCTTTCGCTCACGTATGTCAGAGGGTACATCTGGCGAGCACTAGGTGTAGCAGATGATTGCTGACATCGATCAGCTAGGTTAGCTGGGCATTACCTACGGGGCCGAGACTATCAAAGATTTGATCTTATAGTCTCTACCTGAAAGCTGGGGCAGGTTCATTATGAACCAAGAGTAAACTCTTGGAGAGTTGATGGCTATACTCGAGGAGGCAGAGACAAAGCTTCTAAAAAGGGCAAAGGCAAAATCATCACAGTCTTCTGGGAAGACAAATGACATATCCTAAGATGTCTGCCTAAACTGTGGCAAACGGGGTCACTGGAAGCGTGACTGCCATATGGACAAGGAATACATGAAGGAAGTGCAGGAGGGGCAAGGCTCCGGCTTTAAGTATGTTTGTCATAAACATGTTCACTATTAGTTTCAAAATTGGATTTTGATACTAGGTGTGGTACATAGATATGTACTGATGTGCGGAATCTGCTGATTAGTAGGAGACTGACTTCAGTTGAGATCAACCTGCGAGTCAGAAACGAGACGAGAGTCGCTGTTTTAACCGTAGAAACCAAAGTTTTGGAACTGCCCTTTAGGCATGTGATTAAATTAGGAAACTGTTATAATGTACCTAGTTTGACTAGAAACATTATCTCTATATCTAAGTTTAACCCGTTGCGGGTATATCTTTATATTCTAGAACACTAAGTGTTTTATTTTATAAAGATGATATTGAGATAAACACATTAGATGTGAATAACAGTATTTATATTTTGAATATAAATAAATCTCATTCATATGACATGACAAACAAATAGCTCAAACTGAATTAATCAGTTGAGACTTATAAGTGGCATTGTTGTCTGAGACACATTAACAAGACTCGTATATCCACACTTTCGAAGAGTGGATACTATGACAGATTTGATTCTAATTCAAATGATGTCTACGAATCTAGTTTATTGGTAAAAGTACAAGTGCCACCGATCTGTTAGCCCTCGTTCATAGTGACATAAGTGGGCCCATATCTAGATAGGCTAGAGGTGGATATGAATATTTCGTAACCTTTACGGATGTGGCATCGCGTTATGGTTATGTGTATCTTAATGAAACACAAGTCAGAAACTCAAAGAGTTTTGACACGAAGTAGACAGACAGATCGGCTAAAGTATTAAAACATCACGATTGGACCGTGATGAAAATACTTAAGCAATAAGTTTCTCAATTACTTGAAAGAGTATAGTATTCTTTCAATGTGGACTCTTCACGGAACACCTCAGTTTGACGGTGTGTCCGAACAAAGAAACCGAACCTTGTTGGACATAATAAGGTTAATTATGAGTCGCTCTGAGCTACCATTTTCCTTCTAGGGATACACATTAAACAGTGCAACACTTATTTTGAATAAGGTTCCATGAAAATCTGTTGGACAGACTTCATATTAGATATGAACAGGAAAGAAACCAGGTTTTCTCATTCCTGAAGATTTGGGAATGCTAGGCATATGTTTGGATGATACCAAACTAGAACCCAAATCGGATAAGTACCTAATTTGTAGGTTATCCTAGGGTAACCAAAGTATAGTACTAATACAACTCACAAGAGAACAATGTAATTGTTGCTCGCCATGCGGTTTTCCTAAGAGGAATACCTATATGCAGTGGTAAGTGGGAGGAAAGTAAAACTCGATGAAAATCAGAGTAATACTGTTCCAGGCACCGATTCCTTAATGGAACACAAACAGTTCATCATGGATGAAATTGTACCACAATCTTCGAATACACAATAACCGCGTAAGTCGGAGAGAGTCAGAAAACAACCTGGGAGGTATGGGTTTCTGATCTCACCTCATGAAAAAGTCAATCTTATTGAGGAATACGAACTGGCTACGTATGAGGAAAGTGATACAAGGTATGGACTCCATATTATGGTAAAGTGTCATGAAATCCGAAATGGATTCCATGTATACCAACCAAGTTTGGACACTGGTTATTGTACCGGAAGGCATTGTGCCTATAGGTACTATATAAGTCTTCAAGGAAGACATACATGGATGGCAACATACCAACGTACAAAGCTAGGCTTGTAGCGAAAAGGTATCGTTATCAACATTGTGTCGATTACGACGAAACCTTTTAACCGTTGCCATGGTTAAATCCATTTGGATAATGCTGTATTTTCATTTATGAAATATGGCAGCTGGACGTCAAAAATCGCCTTCCTTAAAAG
>SKCR01001042.1:0-28426 GCA_019454045.1 Zanthoxylum bungeanum | reverse complement strand
CCCCATATTCTGCCCTCTCCCCCTCCAGCAATTTTTAATTAAGTGAGGGGTATTTTCCGTCATTTTCCGAGGGAGACAGAGAGAGGCCTGCTGTCAGAGAGGGGGTGGGACGATCAGCCCTCTAAAGAAAATCAATCATCTTACTATTGGAGAGTTTTATCCACCCCCTCCCTTTTGGTGAATGTTGGCGAAGTGAATGTTGCTGATGTTTATTTAAAAAAAAAATCATATACATCACTTTTAATTCAGGAATTCATTTAGGATGATTTATTTCCCAATAATCCTTCTACGTATCTTCCTTATAATTTAAATACTTTATACTTAAAATTAAAATGGTACAATATTAATAGTTGGTCTATTGGTTTATTGTATAATATCATTTTTTTTTTCCTCAAAATTATAAGAAGAGTGGTCACCGAAAATTACATAGGATAAGAAACATAGTGTTGTTGAGAATAAAATTTTATCACACTCTATAAATCTACGTAGACATGGATTTTCCGTTCCCTTGGAGATGATCTAAGACTCTTTTTTGGAAACGTTGGAAATCCCGCCGCCAAACCACCCGACCCGACCCGGGTTAAGCAGAGCAGGTAAAATCTCTGGTTGTCCTAGGCTCTTATAAGAAATGTGTTGTAAATTCTCTAATATTTATAATATAAGTAGGAAGAGACATGTCTCTTAAGTAGTGCCTTATGAGAAATGCACAAGGATGAATGGACATTGGAAGGATGAGTCTCTACGCTTTAAAGGGCATAATAAAATGGTATAACCCTTAGGAGGGTAACACCCCAAGCCAAAGGATGTACTCAAAGACACCCTTCCATGCCTATATAAAGGGGCATTGGGTTCATTCTTAGCATCTAGAAATTAACAAGTCATTCATTTTTTTTTTAAAAGAGAGAGTTTCATTCATCTTTCTTGTTCAAGTTCTTTGAATAAGTGTCATTTCTATAAGAAGCATCCAAGTAATCCTGGGAGAACGTTAGCCACAAGACATTCGTAGAGCACCGAGGCAGGGCTAATAAATTCTTAAGGACAGAGACAACTTGATTTGGATCAAGTTTTAATCATCTTCAACACTTCCAAGTTTTTCTTACTTTTAAGTTCTATGTTTATGTTTCATTAGTTGAAATTTAACAGTATAATGCAATTTTAGTTTGGTTTATAACACATAATATTCAACAATCTTAAGAACTTATTACTTTTAAAGTGTTGTTAAATCGATTTTTTACATGTTTTAAATAGTCTTATTCCTGGAAAATGTGTTGTGTGTATGAAAAATATGTATGGACGTTCGAACGCCTGATGAACGCGTAGGCTAAATTTTTTTTTTTCACAGTTTCGTTTGAATGCGTCTTCAAACACAACTCGAACTTCAATCTTCTGTTAAAGAACGTTCGAACGTGTTTACGAACGCAACACGAACGTGAACTCTCTGGAAAACTTCATTCAAAAGCGTTTACAAACGCAACACGAACGTGAACTCTCTGGAAAACTTCGTTTGAACGCGTTTACGAACTCTACATTAATATGAACACACTGAAAGTTTCGTTCGAACGAATTAATGAACGTGACACTAATGAAATTAATCATGGAATTATATTAGACTTAGATTAATTTATATTACCATATGATATACATGTATGACATATATGCAATAATGTTAACTTAGTACAATCATATACTATATTATTATAACTTGGTAGTATAGGTTTAAATTAATATTAGGGTGTTCAATTATCACAAGCATACACATAGTGATAAAGTTGAAAATTAATTATGTATTGTATATTTGGCTGAGAATTAAAAGTGTAACTTTACCAAGTAATTCTGTCCAAGCTTGATTGACTTATACATATACACATATAATTTTACACATAGTTAGTATTGTATTGTTAAATCGATTTTTAAAGTGTTGTTAAATCGATTTTTACATGTTTTAAATAGTCTTATTCCTGAAAAATGTGTTGTGTGTATGAAAAATATGTATGGACGTTCGAACGCCTGACGAACGCGTAGGCTAAAATTTTGTTTTTCACAGTTTCGTTTGAATGCGTCTTCAAACGCAACTCGAACTCCAGTATTCTTTTAAAGAACATTCGAACGCATTTACGAACGCAACAAAAACTTGAACTCTCTGAAAAACTTCGTTCAAACAACGTTTACAAAAGCAACACGAACGTGAACTATCTGGGAAACTTCGTTTGAATGCGTTTACGAACTCTACATGAACATGAACTCACTGAAAAGTTTCATTCGAACGAATTAATGAACGTGACACTAATGAAATTAATCATGGAATTATTTTAGACTTAGATTAATTTATATTACCATATGATATACATGTATGACATATATGCAATAATGTTAACTTAGTAAAATCATATATTGTATTATTATAAACTTGGTAGTATAGGTTTAAATTAATATTAGGGTGTTCAATTATCACAAGCATACACATAGTGATAAAGTTGAAAATTAATTGTGTATTGCATACTTGGCTGAGAATTAAAAGTGTAACTTTACCAAGTAATTCTGTCCAAGCTTGATTGACGTATACATATACACATATAAATTTACACATAGTTATTATTGTATTGTTAAATCGATTTTTAAAGTGTTGTTAAATCGATTTTTACATGTTTTAAATAGTCTTAATCCTGGAAAATATGTTGTGTGTATGAAAAATATGTATGGACGTTCGAACGCCTGATGAACGCGTAGGCTAAAATTTTGTTTTTCACAGTTTCGTTTGAATGCGTCTTCAAACGCAACTCGAACTCTAGTCTTCTTTTAAAGAACGTTCGAACGCGTTTACGAACGCAACACAAACTTGAACTCTCTGAAAAACTTCGTTCAAACACGTTTACAACGCAACACGAACGTGACTATCTGGAAAACTTCGTTTGAACGCGTTTACGAACTCTACATGAACATGGTTACCCGCAAAATAAGGGGTAAATATAAAGAGTTGTTAGATTATGAAGCAATGACTTTTGAAGAATAGCTGCCAGATCAGTTCAAGATGCCTGATATGGCCAAGTTCAATGGGAATGGGGACCCGAAGGTCCATCTTCGAAAATATGTTTAAGTTATGAGTTCAGTGGGCTTGTCACAGCGCCAAGTCCAAATGATGTTTGGGATGTCGCTCGAGGGGGCTCCCGTGGTGTGGTATCACGGTCTTGAGAAAAAGGTTAAGGAAGATTGGAGGGAATTAGCATATGCTTTTCTTAAGCAGTATGTTACGGACTTGGAGATTGATTTGTCACTTCGAGATTTGGAGAACACTAAGCAGAAGCCGGAGGAAAGCTTCAAGGAGTATGTAGACCGCTGGAGAAGCCAGCTCCTAAAAATACAGACTCGGCCTTCAGAGAAAGACCAGATCAGAATGATCATCAAGGGCACCAAGCCCTCTATTTATGGTAAGCAGAGGAGGATGACTTCGATGATCACTGATTTTCGACAGTTGAGAGAGACTGTTATGGATATTGAGGAGGAAGAGGCTGAGAATAGAAAGTTTTATGGCCAAAATATGAGAACTTTTGGGGGGCCTTCCGAAACCAAGCCCACTACTGCCGAAGTCGCTACCATCAGAAACAGTCAATTCTCCAACTGTGGTAGACCTTTGTCGAAGGTGTTACAGGGTTAAGGACTCTTGAAACCCTTAGAAGGCAAACCACTTCCACACCCCCCACCGCCACACATAAATGTGAACCTTTATTGTCACTTCCAGCAGCTACATGGCCATGACACCGACAACTGTGTTGGTTTCTATTAAGGTCCCAAGATCAATAATAAGCATGAATCAAGTGCGAATACATATCGAAGAAGTTGCGGAATACTCACATCGATCGGTTGAGCGACACGGAGACAACAAAAATGAAATTCTGCCTCTCTTCACTGCTCGGCAGTGAGCTGAAACAACTCACTGGTTTGGCCTCGTTTTTGGTCATTCCTCAAGCTCCAAGCTTCGTCAAACGGTTCCCGGCTCATGGGTGGACTTCCCTATCACCTTCGCATGTCTCGTAGTGTACTAGCACTTGCGATTTTTGCCACAAAAATCCAACTCTTGGCTTCCCTTGCTCACGGTTTCTGGGCAGAAACCAATAGTATGAACTGCCCTTGTGGGCGTGAAGAGAAATGAGGGAAAAGAGAGAAGAGATTGTGTGTTGAATTTTGCCTAAAGTGTATCTAATACACTTTTGTTTATTTCAAATTCATTTGGAATGAATTTGGCATTCCACAAGTCAAGCAATAAATGCTTCCCATCAACTCACATCACTCAATCCATCAAGTTATCAAGTCACATCACTTAAAGTGAAAAGTGATTTGACACTTGATGCGACTAGTGATTTTACGCTTGATTTGACTTGCGTGCCGCAATCGAATTCGAAATGCGAATGCGCTCGCAAATAATCTCGGGCTCGGGTTCGCTAATTCCAAATTAACGAATTTTCCGTTGCGTCATAATTAAATGATTACGCCTAGCCAAATCACTATTCACGTCCCTAACGAATTAATTCTAAATTAATTCGTTCGCCCGATTTAAAATCTAATTTTAATTCCGCGTCGAAATCCAATTTCGTTTATTATATCGAATATATTAATTAATCGATTAATTCCAAATTAATCATTATCTCTCTTTTAATGATATTTTATCCCAGATAAAATATCTCCGCAATTAATCCCAGATTAATTTTCTCACACTTCTAATTAATCCCAGATTAATTTAGAGTGCGAGTTATACGTCATCGGTGAATCTTTGGGAAGCGACCCATGAGATCCCCGGATATGTTGGTAGTAAATTCGGTCGTCGGACTATCCGAACACGTAAGTACCTCGTACTACATTTATACCGATTTACAAGACAAGGTTGGCCTCTAGCAAAGCGCTATGCCTACCCAATTCTCCAGAAATATCCTTACAGGAATAAAGGATATGTATCAGGCGTAGTATACGTAGTATTGCGTATTTCTGTCCAGTATCGAATGATCACGTGCTAGGCCTGGGGCTGGAATTTTGTCTGCCCCGTACGAAGCACATGTCGGATGTCTGGTAACTAGTCTCTATAATCGGATAAACATGACCTTGTCATTTTATCCTGATAGCTGCAACATTTAAGGGAACCAGTCCCGTATCCTACGTGACCATCATCTCTATATGACTGGAGTGACACTTCCGTCTTGACATAAACACCCAACACACTACGATTCTCAATATACCCAGTATTGGCGTACACAGAATCTGTTAAAGCCCTGGACGACCTCAACCAAAGTATATTGATTGTCGCAAGTATTAGCGGTGCAAGTCTCAGGTGAAGACCAAATACACCTACCATGATTTCGGACTTCCATAGACACATAGTCATACTACCAATGGAATTCCGAGGGGGTCTATCCAGAGCGAAGCTGTTTCCCATACCATCGGTAAAACACAACCTCCTATTACACTTGCATGAGTATCTTATACCCAAATATATGAGAACTATATCGTTGTGCCCTCACAATGCGCACAAGTGTAATACTAGTCTTTTACGCATTTATCGATGTCCAATCTCGATAATACTATGACTAGGGATATTTAATGATTTATCCGCCGTGGACTGATACTGTCTCATATCATTCTCCGTCCAGGAACAAATCACAGAGACCTCTCATCATTTATACATCTAGGTGATCTAATCACAAATGATAAAAGTGCAATCGTTTTTGTCACATAGTTAATTTGTACAAAAACAACATGATATGTACAAATAGTGACGCTATGGGTCATAATTGTCCAACAATCTCCCACTTGGCCTATAGCCAGTCACTCGAGTGCTTTACACCCGAACTATGTACGGTTGGCTCAAACTGCTGAGAAAACGCTTTCGTCAGCGGATTTGCATGATTATCATCTGATGCGATTTATACGATCATCACATCGCCACGATGTATGATCGGAACGAATCAGATGAATAGTCGAAGTTTTGTATCTGGATCGTTGATGAGACCATTAATTCTTTAGTCTGTGCTGACGCCTAGCTCAGCTGCTAACAGAATTATATCTAATCTAATTAGTTTTATTATCAACCCAAATGGCTTCTATTGCTGCCTCAGCTGCAGCAATAACCCGCATTTGTTGTTTATTCGGTAACAATATCTTGTTGGAAGATTTCCAGCCCACTGTACTGTCATTCAAACTGTATAGTACCGTTTGCGACTTTTAGTCGTCTTTATCGGTTAGGACACTTGCTATAGTGATCCCAGTCACTTCAAGTTCTCCATCTCCTCAGATTAAGACAGCATCCTTAGATCTCTAAGATACTAACGGATGTTCTTAACATCAATCCAGTGACTATCACTTGGACTGGCCTGTTTGTGACTTCATATGCTCAAAGCGTATGAGACACTAGGTAGCGTACATTTTTCAATGTACGATTCCACGGAGAGTTTTCGAAAGCCAAGCTTTCGCCGATTGTTATTTTATGGGAATATCATTTCCAAGAAATGACATATTATCATTATTTTATAGGACAGCCACTGTCAGTGCGCTCCCACTAACCTTCTTATATACACAAGAATCATTTCGTTTTGAATTAAATCATACTCCATTATGATTACATTAAAATGATAATTCCAAGAACCTAATGCTTGCTTCAATCCAAACATGGATCGAATAACCTGTAAAGTTTGTTTGCTAGTTATGGTACGACAAAACCGTCAGGATGTTGTAAACATCCTCCAAAAGGTTTCATTTTCAGTAAAGCGATTTTCCCGTTAAGCTGTCATATTTCATAAATTAAAGATGCAGTGTTAGCAAGCATTATCCAAATGGATTTACCGTGGCAACAGGTAAAAGGTTGAATCGTAATTAACACAATGTTGATAACGATACCTTTCCGTTAAAAGCCTAGCTTTATACGTTGGTATGTTGCCATCCATGTATCTCTTCCTTGAAGACTTATAAGTACCAATAGACATAATGCCTTGTGGTACATCAACTAGTATCCAAACATAGTTCATATACATGGAATCCATTTTGGATTATATGGCACTTTGCCATAATAGGGAGTCGATACCTTGTATAACTTCCTCATACGTAGTCAGTTGGTATACCTCAATAAGATAAACATCTTTATGAGGTGAGATCAGAAACCCATACCCCAGGTTGTTTTCTGACTCTCTCCGACCTACGCGGTTCTTGTGTATTCGAAGATTAATGGTAATAGTTTCATCATTGATGAACTTTTTTTGTACCATTAGGATTCGATGCCTGGAATAGTACTACTACGATTTTCATCGAGTTTTACTATCCTCCCACTTACCACTGCATATCGGTATTCCTCTTAGGAAAACCACAAGGCGAGCAACAATCTAATTGTTCTCAAGTGAGTTGTATAAGTACAATACTTTTGTATCCCTAGGATAACCTACAATTGGCACTTATCCAATTTGGGTTTTAGTTTGGTATCATCCAAACATATGCCTAGCATACCGAAATGTTCAGGAATGAGAAACCCGGTTTCTTTCCCGTTAATATCTAATATGATATCTGTCAAACAGATAATTATGGAACCTTATTCTAAATAAGTTCTGCACTGTTTAAAGCTTATCTGTTGAAGGAAATGGTAGCTCAGAGCGACTCATGATTAGCCTGATCATGTTTAACATAATTCGGTTAATCCGTTCGGACACACCGTCAAACTGACGTGTTCCGGGAGGAGTCCTCATTTGAAAGAATACTTTACTCTTTCAAGTATATAAGAAACTTATTGCTTAAGTATTTTCTATTACGGTCTTACCGTGACAGTATAATACTTTAGCCGATCAGTTTGTCTATTTCGTGTCGAAACTGTAAAAGTTTCTGATTTGTGTTCTTCAAAAGAAACACATAACAATAACGCGATGCAACATCCGTAAAGGTCACAAAATATTCATATCCACATCTAGCCTAGCTAGACATGAGCCCATTTGCTTCACTATGAACTAGGGCTAACAGGTCGGTGGCATTTGCACTTTTACCAAGTAAATAGTGTTATAGGCACATTGCCCAATAAACTATATTCGTAGACTTTATTTGATTAGAATCAAATTAGTCCGAGTACCCACTCTTCGAAAGTGTGGATATACGATTCTTGTTTAATTGTGTCACAGACAACAATGCCACAATTAGTTTCACCTGATCAAATCAGTTTGAGCTATTTGTTTGTCATGTTATATATTTGAGATTTATATTCAAAAATAAATTATGTTATTCACATCTAATGTGTTTATCTCAATATCATCTTTATATAATGAAAACTTCAGTGTTCTAGAATATAAAGGTTCACCCGCAGCGGGTCAAACACTGATATAGAGATAATGTTTATAGTCAAACTAGTTACATTATAACAGTTTCCTAATTTAAGTACGCACCCGAAGGTAGTTCCTAAACTTAGGTTTCTGCGGTTAAAACAGCGACTTTCGTCCCGTTTTTGATTCATAGATAAATCTCGATTGAAGTCAGTATCCTGTTCAAAACAGATCCTGAACATCAATATATATTTATGTACCACACTAAGTATTTAAAATCTAATTTTAATACCTGTAGTGAACATAATGTTGACAAACATATTTGAAGTCAGAGCCTTGCTCGTCTTCAATTCCTTCATGTCTGCTTTGTCCAAACGACAGTCACGCTTCCGCGATCCCGTTTGCCACATTTAGGCAGACATTTTGGGATATGTCATTTATCTTCCCAGAAGATTATAATGATTTTGCCTTTGCCCTTTTTCATATTCCAGTAGCCTTTGGCCAAGCCTCGGGTTTCTAGAATATCGAAGTAAGGTGCGCCTTGGGCTACTTGCCTTATTGCAAATCTTGACTTTGTCTCCTTGAGAATAGTCATTAACTCTTCAAGAGTTAACGATTGCAATTTTAGTACTTCTAAAATCTAAAGATAGATTTCTGAAGATCCTTCAATTTCTTTATCATACTTTAAGGATCTAATCCTTAGTTCTGATTCAGAAATTAAGGAGTCTACTGCGACAAGCTTAATGGATTAAGCACTTAAGTTATCATTACATAAATCTTCCAAATATTATGCTCTACTATTTGCTTAACTCCGGGCTTAGGCATAATATGTTATTTTTATCAAATAAAGTAACTTATTATTTTCCAGGACCATCCTGAAATTTAATTCCCAATTTGAAAATTAAACCATTTAAATACATTTTCCCTAGGATTATGTATTAAACGTCAATCATTCAATTTTATCTTGTTATTAATAGTCCAACTATTAATCAACGATTAAGGTACTATTTATTATAATGATTACAATAGTCCAACTATTTAATTAACTATATTTAAATTGTTTGAATATAGTCCAAATTAATTAAAAACAACATTTAAATATTAGTCCAACTAACATTTAATTTATTTGACGAATGATATTTGTTGAGCGCGTATGGCGAGTAATTGAACGAATATTGCAAATTCAATTCTTGCCTCCCACTAATTTTCGGCGAGCCTCTAACCCTCTGTCGAGTACTCGGGAAACTGTGTTTCCTAGTGGGCTAGGATCCCGTTAAATATCACACAATCTTGACTTTGGCCAACTAATTGTATGATAATTAACTAGGTAGATCTCTAAGATCGATTGGATCCAATCCAATTCCTAGATCCGGTAGGGGGACATCCAAGCCCGAAATATATATCTTATACATGCCAATACATCCAATGTATTACCTAACCTTTTTCCTCTGAATCAACTAAGCCTTGGCTTTGGCACAACAAACTTAGTGATCTCAGTCAAGCGCGACCCATTGACCATGGAACACTTCGTAATCAATGTCGATGAACAAGAAGTGGTCTTGACTTTGGCCAACAAACCACAACTTGGACAAGACACTGATATGGAACAAAGCCTTCGTGATTCAAACACATCCTCGACGGACAAAGGTCTTGACTTTGGCCAACAAGCCAATGCCAGTCTCGGATCTTGAGTGAGAATCACTCAATGGAAGGAAAGACGCTTAATATTTTGCGAGGGTTTTTCGAGTGCAAATTGGCAACCAATTTATTATCTTTGTTAAGGTCTCATCATCATACACCCTTAAACATGCATTCTAATACATAATAAAGCGCGTATAATAAAATAATAATGATATGCGGATGGATACTTTACACATTGATCCTAGATCAAATCTCTCACTTTCTCTCTCCCGCTAGCACAAGTATTTACTTCTACCGTTACACTATACTTCTAAAGAAACCTCATTTACATTGAGGGGAATATGTGAGAAGAGAATACAAAGAATAAGGAGGTGATAAGGCTGGACACGCAGGTCCAATTAAAAAATCAAATTTATTACAACAATTTCTAAAATTGTCCCACCCATCTAATATCCATCCGATATACATTATCCATGCATCGCAACCATGTATTCACACAAGCATGTTATCAATCAATCTAATCAAATTAATTAATCTGATAATTAGTGATCATCCAATGTTCAAACAATGATTTGATTTTGCTCGAGTCAAACTCGTTTTGCGAATAAGTACTTAAAGTACGAATTCTCGAATTAAATTAAACTACAACATTAAATCCAATTCAATTTGTATTTAATATTAATTCGCTATTTAATTCCAAATTAAATACTACACTTTATTAATGAACTTTTACGACTTAAATTTACGGGCCTCAAAGCCCGATTAACGTCCAACGTTAATTTAATTAAAGTCCAATGGGCTTTTAATTAATTTCTTCAAGGCATGGACTTTTGGTCAACTCGGGTCAAACCGAATAACCAAAATCCAATCCGGGAGTTACCCCATAAGCCTAGAAATTAATCTTGGCCCATTAGGCCGAATTAAACTTTAAAGGTTCATTAAGTCGCATTTGGACTTTATGGAAGCGGTTTTGTGCCCAATTGGATCCAATCCATTTGGCCTAAACCCAACTTTGTACAACAAAGCCCAATAAGCCCAATTACAACACAAAAGCCCAAATCCAATTTTAAAGCCCAATTATAATTAAATCACAAAAACCCAATTTTACAATTTAATTACATAAAGTGCATTACACAATTAATTACCCAATAAAAATTTCTAAAACATTAATTAACATAACTAATCATGCTCATTTTCATCATCACATGTCCAACACATTTTGATTAAAATCAAACCCAATTTACATGCTACATATCTCGGTAATTTGGGGATTTTTCGTCCGATTCGAATTCAATCCAATTAATTCCACAATCGACATTAAATCACATTCCCGAATGATTCTAACTCATCCAATGAATCAAAAATCAAAAAAATCCAAGACTAATAGGGCAACTCTACATTCGTCCAACATAGAAAATTTGGGGAAAATTATTCCAAATAAATTTTCTTGAAATTGATCCAATCAAACTTCAATTCAACATGTATTAAGCATACTCAAACATCCAATTTATTCAAATCATGCTCAAATACAATTACCCAAATTTTAAGCCCTAAACATTTCATGCTCAAACCTTGCTCTAGATGCCATTGTTGGTTTCTATTAAGGTCCCAAGATCATAATAAGCATGAATCAAGTGCGAATACATATCGAAGAAGTTGCGGAATACTCACATCGATCGGTTGAGCGACGCGGAGACAACAAAAATGAAATTCTGCCTCTCTTCACTGCTCGGCAGTGAGCTGACACAACTCACTAGTTTGGCCTCGTTTTTGGTCCTTCGTCAAGCTCCAAGCTTCGTCGAATGGTTCCTGGCTCATGGGTGGACTTCCTTATCACCTTCGCATGTCTCGTAGTGTGCTAGCACTTGCGATTTTTGCCACAAAAATCTAACTCTTGGCTTCCCTTGCTCACGGTTTTTGGGCAGAAACCAGTAGCATGAACTGCCCTTGTGGGCGTGAAGAGAAAAGAGGGAAAAGAGAGAAGAGATTGTGTTGAATTTTTCCTAAAGTGTATCTAATACACTTTTGTTCAATTCAAATGCATTTGGAATGAATTTGGCATTCCACAAGTCAAGCAATAAATGCTTGCCATCAACTCACATCACTCAATCCATCAAGTTGTCAAGTCACATCACTCAAAGTGACAAGTGATTTGACGCTTGATGCGACTAGCGATTTGACGCTTGATTTGACTTGCGTGCCGTACTCGAATTCGAAATGCGAATGCGCTCGCAAATAATCTCGGGCTCGGGTTCGCAAATTCAAAATTTACGAATTTTCCGTTGCGTCGTAATTTAATGATTACGCCAAGCAAAATCACTATTCACCGTCGCTAACGAATTAATTCTAAATTAATTGGTTTGCCCGATTTAAAATCTAATTTTAATTCCGCGTCGAAATCCAATTTCGTTTAATATATCGAATATATAAATTAATCGATTAATTCCAAATTAATCATTATCTCTCTTTTAATGATATTTTATCCCAGATAAAATATCTCCTCAATTAATCCCAAATTAATTTTCTCTCTCTTCTAATTAATCCATATTAATTTAGAGTGTGAGTTATAAGTCATCAGTGAATCTTTGGGAAGTGACCCATGAGATCCCCGGATATGTTGGCAGTAAATTCTGTCGTCGGACTATCTGAACACGTAAGTACCCCGTACTACGTTTATACCGATTTATAAGACAAGGTTGGCCTCTAGCAAAGCGCCATGCCTACCCAATTCTCCAGAAATATCCTTACAGGAATAAAAGATCTGTATCAGGCGTAGTATACGTAGTATTGTGTATTTCTGTCCAGTATCGAATGATCACGTGCTCGGCCTGGGGCTGGAATTGTGTCTGCCCCGTACGAAGCACATGTCGGATGTCTGGTAACTAGTCTCTATAATCGGATAAACATGACCTTGTCATTTTATCCCGATAACTGCAGCATTCAAGAGAACCAGTCTCGTATCCTACGTGACCATCATCTCCATATGACTTGAGTGACACTTCAGTCTTGACATCACACCCAACACACTACGATTCTCAATATACCCAGTATTGGCATAAACAGAACCTGTTAAAGCCCTGGACAACCTCAACCAAAGTATATTGATTGTCGCAAGTATTAGCGGTGCAAGTCTCAGGTTAAGACCAATTACACCTACCCTGATTCCGGACTTCCATAGACACATAGTCATACTACCAATGGAATTCTGATGGGGTCTATCCAGAGCGAAGCTGTTTCCCATATCATCGGTAAAATACAACCTCCTATTACACTTGCATTAGTATCATATACCCAAATATATGAGAACTATGTCGTTGTGCCCTCACAACACTCACAAGTGTAATACTAGTCTTTTACGCATTTATCGATGTCCAATCTCGATAATACTCTGACTAGGATATTTAATGATTTATCTTTCGTGGACTGATATTGTCTCATATCATTCTCCGTCCAGGAACAAATCACAGGGACCTCTCATCATTTATACATCTGGGTGATCTAATCACAAATGATAAGAGTGCAATCTCCTTTGTCACATAGTTAATTTATACAACAACACCATGATCTGTACAAATAGTGACGCTATAGGTCATAATTGTCCAACAACTGCACCCACATCAGACATGAAATTCAAGATCTCATAGATTCCATAAAAATACCCGACCCAGGAAAAAACAACCCACACACAGAACCCTCTACCAAACTACCACTCCGTTTCCACCACCCACCTACATGATCAACTTTGGATTGCCCAAACTTTTGTCCTCCAAACCCTCAACCACCAAGCTCCTTACATGGATGACAGTGAATACCATAGGCAAATGAAGAAGGCAATGCTGCGAATGATGAAGTTGTTCCTCCTAGTCTATTTGATCCTGTATTTTTAATATAGACATTGATTTAGTCTACATGTTCGAACCATTTTCTTAAATGATAATAAAGGCGTTCATTTCGTTTACTTGTCTAAGCCTCTTCCTGCAACATGAGTACATTTGACAAAAGCATTAAACCTTGGTACTATGATACTCAGTGATATTTAGAACACGGGGAATCTTCGAAAGAAGCAAGCAGAAAAGATAAGATAGCGATTCAGAAATAGGGAAATGGGGCAGTGAGACTACCAGATTTAGAAGGGGATGAGTTCACCGAGCCGATCAACGTAGACAGATTGAAGCGGTACTTTGCCTGAAGAAGAGAAAACCGAGCCGTCACCAAGAGAAGACCTAACCCAATGAAATAAGAAATTCATTCATGCATGCATGCATACACGTGACATATTTGCATTTCTTTTTGTGTTTGTTTTGTTTTGTAATCACAGGTTTCAACGAAGAAAAAGAGAAAGCGTCAAATGCAAGCCAACCAGAAGCAGCAACAGTACAGTGTCAGCAGTTTTCAGGAATGAATCACAAAGGAAGAGGCCCACACCAGTATCAGTTTTGGGGCGACCCCACATCAATATCAGTTTGGGGGTGAGGCCCACATCGGTATCAGTTTGGGGGCGAGGCCCACATCAGCATCAGTATGTAGGCCGAGGCCCACATCAATATCAGTTTGGGGATGAGTCCCAGGGCCGAGGCCCACATCAGTATCAGTTTAGGGATGAGTCCCAGGGTCGTGACCCACATCCGTAGCAGTTTTGGGATGCGTCCCAGGGTCGAGGCCCACACATATCATCAGCAATTTTAGGGATGAGTCCGAGGTTGAGGCCCACATCAGTATCAGTTTAGGGATGAGCCCCAGGGTCGTGACCCACATCATTAGCAGTTTTGCGATGCGTCCCAGGGTCGAGGCCCACACATATCATCAGCAATTTCAGGGATGAGTCTCAGGGTCGAGGCCCACATCAGTATCAGTTTTGCCGAGAATGGTAATCTGAGAATGAACAAGCCGAGAATGGTAATTCGGTAATGGAGCAAGGTTCGAGAATGAACAAGTCAAGAATGGTAATCCGAGAATGGAGGAGGTTCGAGAATGAACAAGCCAAGAATGGTAATCCGAGAATGGAGCAAGGTTCGAGAATGGACAAGCCAAGAATGGCAATCCGAGAATGGAGTAAGGTTTGAGAATGAACAAGCCAAGAATGGTAATCTGAGAATGGAGCAAGGTTCGAGAATGAATAAGCCGAGAATGGTAATAGGAGAATGAAGCAGGTTCGAGAATGAACAAGCCGAGATTGGTAATCCGAGAATGGAGCCAGGTTCGAGAATGGACAAACCGAGAATGGTAATCCGAGAATGGAGCAGGTTCGAGAATGAACAAGCCGAGAATGGTAATCCAAGAATGGAGTAAGGTTCGAGAATGGACAAGCCGATAATGGCAATCCGAGAATGGAGCAAGGTTCGAGAATGAACAAGCCGAGAATGGTAATCAGAGAATGGAGCAGGTTCTAGAATGAACAAGCCGAGAATGGTAATCTGAGAATGGAGCAAGGTTCAAGAATGGACAAGCTGAGAATGGCAATCCAAGAATGGAGCAGGTTCGAGAATGAACAAGCCAAGAATGGTAATCCGAGAATGGAGCAAGGTTCGAGAATGGACAAGCCGAGAATTGCAATCCGAGAATGGAGTAGAGTCCGAGAATGAACAAGCCGAGAATGGTAATCTAAGAATAGAGCAAGGTTCAGGAATGGACCACATCACAGTAACGATTCGGGAATGGACCACCTCACAACAAAATCAACTCAACTCAACACACGGTAAGTCAAGCGGCAGCTGGCGAGCCAGGTAAGTAAAAATGCATTGCACGTACTTTGATAGGATTGTCATTGTCACACTCTGCACAAGTCCCATCAAAGTGGGGGCGACTGTAGGCACTGTATTTTTGCATATAAGTCCTTATGATGAGTCTCATTTGGAGACACTACCTTTTAAGTCGAGGAAGTCACGGGAAACGGACGTCGGAAGGGAATAGGTATTTTTGTTAGATTTTATTCGCTTGTTTAGCCTCGGGCTCACTTGTTGGACCTCCATTTTAAAGCACATTTGGCCCAAAAACCCGCGCAAACCATTTAACCATGGCCCAAAACCCCTGCAAGCTACACACCTAGCCTACACACACCAAGCCCACCACCAAAGCCAACCCACACGCCCAAGCCTTGGCCCACACACCCAAGCCCACTTAAAAGACATCCAAATTAATTAAATACATATTTAACACATGACAAAATTAAATAAAATCTAAAAATCATATACCAATTTAAAATAAAATCATGCCTAATTAAAATCAATCAAGTATATCATATTCCTAACTAAACAAATTTCATGCCTAAACAAAACAAATTAAATATATAACCTTCCTAAACAAACCAAATCTTGTCTCCAATCAATCTTGTGTTTTCCTTACATAACACTAAATCATATCCTCATTTAATGCACAAATCCCTTCCTTGTCAAGCAAGGATTCACCCATCCCCTTTGTCCATAAAAGAAACCTAAAACTAAGACACTTCCCCTCTCCCTCTCATTCACGAAAAACACAAAAAAATAAACCATAGCTCATCACATCTGCCTCACGCTCACGAACCCTCACCAAGTTCATCCTCACTAAGCAAACGCCAACTGCCCCCTTCATCGATTCACGCCTTCACGCCAACAGTCTGTCATTACCATAAGCCAATTCACGTAACAACAAGCCTTCTCCACTAACAAAACCTCAGCCTTCATCAAACCAACACGCCAACACCACCTGCACCCTTTGCTTCATGCCCCACCTAACCGCATCAAACACAAGCTCAACGCTCACGCCTGCCCCTAAATTCATCAGTCAGTCATTCACACGTAACGCTCACCTGGCCACACTCATGCAATTGTCCACGTCCATCACTCACAATACACAACGTCCACCTGCCATTTCCGCCCAATCTCGTCAACCCTACAGCCACGCCGCATCCTCACTAAAATGTCCCCAAACTGCGTATTACCCCTTGAACACTGCCCTGAAATGTCGTGCAACACCCTTACTGACCAACCTGAAACTGCCACAACAAATCACAAAGTTTTCTACCCAAAACAGTCCTGAAACAGTCCCAAAACTGCCCCAAAAAACTATCGAGAAACCCCCCTCAAAATCACCAAAACCGCAGCCCTTAAGCCCCTAAAACCGACACCAAAATAGTCCCTAAATTACCCCAAAATAGTGACCAGAAAATACAAGCAAAAACAGCAGCAAAACGGAGTGAAAACAGCGGCTGAAACAGCGAAATAGTGAGCAAAAACATTGAACCAGTGAACCAGAAGAGTTGCGGAGTATTAGCCCTTCCGACGGACTTGTAACGCGCTTCTGAAATTCGACACAAAAGGTTAGACTTGAGGGCATTTTTTACATCTATTTTCATTCATATTTTTATTGTTTATTATTGGCATGAGTATTGTGGAATGATGTGTGTTGTGGCCCTTGAATAAAATGAAAAATGTGTCGCCTCTTGTGGTATATAGGATGAAAACCCAGACGTAAACTCCGTAGCTGAATCCGAATGGACGGTAGTGTGGTCTGTACTTGGGATACAACTCCACGTACCAAATGAGCAAATGGCACATATTTCGATTTATTTTGTCTTGTTTGTTTATTATCCGTTATTTAATTTCTGCATGTTATTTGTTTGTGTAATGATGAGATAAAGCGCATGGGCTTAGTAAGTTGGATTAAAGGTCCTCCATTTCGAGGGGTTAAAATCCTTTACCACGATGCTTTGCCACGCCGGATGATGTATATTCGGTTGAATGTAAGATGTGTTCAATCGGGGTATACAAAGTCCGATATTGTTGTCTTTATTTTTATATGCATTATGTTATTAGCGCATGGCTTAGTAAGTTGGATTAAAGGTCCTCCATTTCGTGGGGTTAAAATCCTTTACTATGATGCTTTGCCGTGCCGGATGATGTATATTCGGTTGAATGTAAGATGTGTTCAATCGGGTATACGAAGTCCGATATTGTTGTCTTTATTTTTATATGCATTATGTTATTAGCGCATGGGCTTAGTAAGTTGGATTAAAGGTCCTCCATTTCGGGGGGGTTAAAATCCTTTACCACGATGCTTCGTCACGCCGGATGACGTATATTCGGTTGAATGTAAGATGTGTTCAATCGGGTATACAAAGTCCGATATTGTTGTCTTTATTTTTATATGCATTATGTTATTAGCACATGGGCTTTGTAAGTTGGATTAAAGGTCCTTTATGTCGAGGGGTTAAAATCCTTTACCACGATGCTTTGCCGCTCCTTTTAGCCCGTTATTATTTATTAGGTGTCTTATATTCATCTGTTCACGTATGTGTCATGTTGTTTACTGCATTTTGGAGGTCACTGATGTAACCCCGTTCGAACGCGTTTCAGAACGCCGCACGAACGCATGTTTTCTGTCTCAGTTCATTCGAACACGTTTACGAACGCTACTCGAACGCGAACCTTCTGTTTACCATTCGAACGTGGCTACGAACGCCGCACGAACGCCCACGGTAAACAGGCCCTCTTTCATCACATCTCATGCATGGTTACTCATTTTTTCATTTGCCTTTTTTGATTGTTCATGTTCTCATTTAGCCATTTATTGTGTGCACAAGATTACATGTTCGTTCCCATGATGTATGTTTACACGGTAGTCATCTACTTATGTTTCCGCATTCATCCATTCAACATGTTCATGAAGTTATATGCTTTCCATTATTCCGATTTGCTTTCATGCGTGATTGTACAATTATTATCTACCGGCATGCCTATGATCAAATGTAATGTGCTTATGACATTGTATGCTTGTCATATTTCAATTCATCTTTATGCATGCAAATTGGTACATAGATTATATGCAAATAGGTTGTATGCAAATTCGGACATAGATTATATGCAAATATGTTATATGCAAATTCGGACATATGTTATATGTAAACTTAGATATGAGCCTTGTACTTATGCATGCGAACTTAGGAGTAAATTATCCTTGGAAATAAATGTTGCTTAGGCTTGGTCAAATTATTGCACAAATCATTTCATTACAAGTGGCATAAGTAAGGGACCATTCTGAACCCAACGGTTTGAGGTCTTCCCTTGCGAGGGGTGAGTGCAGCCTTAAATCTTTGTCCAGGTTCACACCGGGTGGTGACTCCATTATTCTCCGGTTTAGTCCCCCGCGGGCTTGATTTAATGATTTAACTGAAAAGTAAATAAAAAGCAAATAAACACGTTGGGAAAACCTTATAGATATAAGAACCTATTGTTGTAACTTCACCTAAGCATGCACACAATAAGTTCAGACAATTTCCATTCAATTGGGTTGTTGTTACTAATTATTAACCTAGAACACTAAATTATTCTCAAGACTCTTTAGATGGTCAGGTAAATATATCCAGAATAAATCAATTAAATATATGTCTATGTTAATTAAATTAAAATGAATTCATTAAAGTCAAGTTTTAATAATGTCTATGGCATGCTCTAAAAGTGGTTCTTTACTCCCAAGTTTAAGAGTGTCGAAGTAATAAAATAACCCGGTAAGTTCGAGGTCGATTCACAAGGAATAGATTTTTAGTGTGATAAAATAATAATTAAAGGGATAGGAAAAAGATTGATTTGTTTGAAGTTATTTTGGAGAATTTGAATTAAATGACAACAAAAAAAAAAAAAAATATGGAGGTTATGAGATCCACTTTTAATATTTTATATTTAGAAATCTCACATTTTATAATATATAAATAATCATTATAACCCAATTAATTTACTTCTAGAATTAAATATGCCAAAATCTATAAAACTGGTCATAAAGGCGGTAGTCATTTCTGTCGATAATTAGTCCTGCCAAGGTACTAAATATGCCAAATATATAAAATCATCAGCCATAAAGGCGTGATACCGTTCTTCTATTACAAGTCCAGTTAGGTACTTAATTATGCCGAAATCGTATAAAATCAGCCATATATGCAGTGGAACAGTTTGTCAATAATTAGTCAAGGTCTCAATTAATTATTATTCATTACTATTTGTATATTATAATATAAGTGAGATTAATCTAAACTTAAATACTAAAAGTTTCACCACACCCATTCCCCCAGCAGAAAGTAATTAGCTACTCATACTGTAATTAAAAACATGATAATTTTATTACTAAAATTAAAAGACATTACAGGAAATTAAACACACAAGATACAATCTTCAATTCCTTAGGAGAAATCAAAGAAAGTATGAAATGGAAAATGAAATTATGGTTTCAATTTATAGGCAAAGAAAAGGCGTCCACCAATTTCTCCATCAAACACTCCATCAAACACTCCACAAAACACTCTACCAAACATTTGCAAGTATGTTTGGTGGAGAAATTGACAAATGTTATTTTTATTTTTTAAAGATTTGATATTTAACATATTTTGGATTCTTCGTCAATTTCGGTCTTGAAAAGTTCAGAATTCAAAACTCTTATGAATATCAAAGTTTTCGATCTTTGAGTCTTCTTTCATCTAGAACTTGAATCACCTTAATCCGATTTCAGAGTAAAATGTTATGGCCAAAATACGAACATTGTACAGGTCTGGAATTTCAGAAGTTGTACACTGTTAGAACACCCTATTAAATTTCTGGCCTCCAAAATTCAAATGTCTAGGGTGTTCATAGGGTCAGGTCGACCCGCGACCGACCCGCAATGACCCGACCTGAAATTTTCGGGTTGGGCAACGGTTTTGATACTAAAACCCGACCCGACCCGACCCTATACAAATTTTTATTATTTTTCTAAAATTTTTATTATTTTTCTAAAATTATTATTATTATTTTTAAAGTTTTTGCTATTATTTCATTGTTTAATACTTTTTTGTATTAAAACTTTATATATATGATAATTTTGGGAAATAAAATAATAATATTTTATATTTCAAAATAATTAATTTATTAAAAAAATTTATTTTTTTTTAATTACCCGACGACCCGACCTGACCCGAACCCGATTGGGTTCCACTTTCCCCGCGAACCGATTTTCCCTTGACCCGACCCGATCGGGTCTAACAAAATTTTAAAAAACCCGACCCCACCCGACCCGTGAACACCCCTACAAATGTCAAGTCTATTTTTCTAGATATGCATCCAAAATATTATTTCACCTATATAAAAGATAAAAAATCACAATAAAAAATATAAAACATAAATTTAAATATTATTACATAAACGTGCTAAATTAAGGGGATTAGTGAAACCACAAGTGTAAAATGATATTTTATTCTCTCAATAAATATGCACTTTTTAGTCCTAATCACACCCCCGAACCAGCTTATTACTAGTCCATAGTAATCTAAGCGGAGACTAAAAAGTGAAATTCTTATCCAAGTTAGTAGTTGTTTTCTTTCTTTCTAAATTACCAAATAAGTAAATTGTCACGTACTTTTTACCATTCTCCATATACACAATTAACAAGGTATTAATAAACTCATTGTGCCCACAACATTCACAAGTGTAGTTGAAAAGAGTGAAATATTTTTGTTCTAAAGTTATATCAGAATTCACATATTTTTAGCAATGGAAATTTATTTATAAATGCAATTTTTTTTTATAATACATCTTCAATCCTTGTAACGAGATTTGGGCCAATGACTCCCAAACCAGATGGCTTTAGGGTACTAGGTATTAAGACACCCCTACGGACTTAATTGCTCAGATCTCAAATGTTAAAAGCTCTACCGTTTGACGTGAACAATCAATGCTTACTGAGGCAAGATGTCTCGTTACTAAGTAGAAACTTAATTTTTATCATCATCAGTTTTTTTTTTAAAAAATAAAAATTAACTCAGGCTCTACCGTTTGACGTGAACAATCATTGTTTGCTAAGGCAAGATTTCTGGTTAATAAGTAAAAGCATGGTTAATTTCATTTTATTTAAATAAATACAAATTCCATTTTTTTTAGGTATTACCTCCAATAAACTATAGAACTGAATATTACAAAATTTTCGCTTACAATCCATGTTCATATGTTACCATGTATGTTGATAATACTTGTCAAATGAACATATGAAGATAAATTTTAATCAATATTATGGAGAATTAACAAATTTAAATAATTCAAAATGAAATAAACAAAAAAATAACGTGTTGCGAATTAGACTGAGATACGTCTCAGGAGCGAAAACTCCTTACACAGCTTATCTCCGAACAACAATTCCACTTGGTTAGTCAAAAAAATAACATGTTTAGTTTAAAAACTCAAAATAAAATCAAAACAAAATATTTTAGTTTTTTTTACACACAAAATAACAACAAAGAAAAAAATAAAAACACAACAATGAAACATAAAGCAAACACAAACAAGTCAACTATCCCCTCCCCCCAACCAAATTGAGACATTGTCCCCAATGTCTGAAAAAGAAGAAGTAGAGTTTAGAATACATCACCTGGTTAGCGTGTAATTGACAATTACATCTACGACTAAAAGAAAAATTACAGATTAAGATCCATGTTTACTCTGCGCTTCTTGCCACGATCGTTACCAGACCAATTCAACTTGGAAAGAATAGGGTCGATTTTTGGTTCATAAGCTAAGAGTTTGTCAATTAAATTATCATTTTTTCTTGTAGTTAAGAAGATATTTTTATCGATTTTGAAATAAACCCATTTCTTCTTCTAGCATCGTTAAAAATACAAAAAAAAAAAATCGAAAAAACCATCAACAGTCCAATGAGTTTTGGTGGATGTTCAAGTTCGCCCATGACGCAACTGTGAAAATTTCTTCCAACGTGCCCATCCTCATGGTAAAGCAATAAAAGCATCAGCATGATTGATCATTTCAATAAGTCTTTCAGACATACCAGAAACAATGTGTTGCTCTCCATTTGATTTTCGGATGATGTTATCCTCTGTCAAAGGTTTTGGAATGATCCCCAAAACTGACCGCCACCATCTTGTACGGCCTTTGAAACACATCCCATAATCCAAGATTTCCACCGTCATATATTAAGTGCATGTTTCTTTCCGCCATAACTCTACTCAATTCTTTTGCAGCCTCAACAAATTCTGGTTTAGTTCCAAAGCTAGTTCCACAAAACACACAAATATTAATGACTCATCTTCTTGAAGTTGTCTCCATTTTTGTTCTCTCTTATCTGAATGTGTTGAAGAGAAGAATGACGAGCTGAATTTATAGATCTTGAAAAAGGGTGAGTAATAAATGCACTAGTACATGCAAAATACAAAATGACAATTGTCAGATGAACAATAAAATAGATCGTGAAAGTCAAAAGTTTAGATATTTTCGGTGAAAATTAAAGTAAAGGAAATCAAAAAAATAAATTAAATTAAATTAAAACAATAATTGAAATAATATGTACAGATAGTTGTGATTGTGTCTCACATCTTCCTCTGGTTTTACGTCCAGTAACAGCTTGAACGCCCTTATGAGTCGGGGATATGCTTCCTATCCAATTTTCTTATAAATTGGCAAGCATAGTCTTTTAATGTCAGATTTGTGAGACTATAATGCTGTCTTTCTTTTTGAAATTATGTATGCAAATTGTGAGTTATTCGATGAACATGTCCACTAGGATGCGTCTGAAGAGTCAATGATATATCATCTAAAGAATCCTTACTCAAACCATCTCAATGAATTGAATTTTATTTTCGCTATTATTAGAAATCATTCCTAAAGAATGACAATGAGTGTTACATGACCAGCGTGCACATTTATAACATACACTTAATTGTTTAGCTCTTCGTTTCTTAGCATATGTGTTTTTCCGTAAAGCAGGCATGTGAGAAATGAAAGAATCATATGACTCGCATGCCAAACAAACCCTTGCCTCAATTACCCAACGAATATCACTAAGAATACCATGGTTCATAAGAAGCCTCATTCTTTCCATGCGTGCTTTGTAAATTTTTATCAGAGCATTTTGGGGAAGAGTTGGAAAATGATTATAGAGTTTTGCTAGAGTTTCTTCCATATCGTGATGGTTCAGGTCTGGAGATATCTGTCATTCTTGATTGTTTGTAAGAGAGGAAGAACTTCTCTTATGATAAGTTTGTTCATCTCCAAGCAATGCATTCTTCAATTCTCCTAGTAACGACTTCAATTCCAAATTAGGTGCTTCCTTATGTTTTTCTTCTTCCAGTATTCTCCAGTTCATCAAAATTCTGATTATCTCCATCATCTTCCAGTACCTGTGTAGAATCAAGTAAAAAATCATTAGGATTATCTAATCTAATTGCATACTTGATTCAAGAAAATTAGATGTAAAAATTTATGTAGGATTAGATAAACTTCCCTTAAAATATTCCTCCACAATTGGTTCAATTAGATCCATGCTCTCATCTTCATTGTCCTCTTCGTATGGTTGTTTGCACATATCAAAGATATTAAGCTTCAACGTCATATTTCCAAAGGAAAAATTCATGATTCCATTCATACAATTTATTAAAGCATTAGCTATTGCTAAAAATAGACGACCAAGTATTATAGGAACTGGCTTTTAATTGTTTGCTTCAGGTTGTGTTTCTAAAACAATAAAATCCACATGATATATGAATTTATCGACTTGAATTAACACATCTTCTAGAATTCCTTTCGGTACTTTAACTGATCTATCGGCAAGTAAAAGAGTAGTTGAAGTTTATTTTAACTCGCCAATATTAAGTTATTCGTAAACCGAAAATGAAAGCAAATTTACACTAGCTGTAAGATCAAGCAAAGCATGTTCATTTTTTTGTCTCCAAAAAAACATGAAATAGTCGGACAACCATGGTGTTTGAATTTTAAAGTATTATTGGTGGAGAGAATGGAGCTTACCAGTTTAGCTAGAAAATCTTTCTTTCTTACCTGATTTCATTATTAAACGGTGCACAAATCTTTCAGAAAATTTGGCATAAGATGGTATTTGTTGGATGGCATCTAACAAAGGAATATTGACCTTTACATATTTGAATATTTCATAAATTTCATGGAATGGTTCAATTTCTTTATTTTTAATGCCTAAGGAAATGAATGTGCATGTGACAAATTGTTGTCATCAATGATAGGTACCGGTTCATTAACATCTTCTGTACCTTCTGAATCTGATTTAATTTCAATTTCCTGAGGTTCAAAATTAGGTTTGTGGATAACCTTATTATTACGAAGAATACTAACAGATTTGACTTGGTCAATGTATTGACTACCAGAACTACCCTCGTGGGGGGTTTTGATGACTATTGGGGTTTGGTTGTGGTTGTGCAGGAAACTTACCTTTCTCATTAATGGTCAAAGAATATGTGATTTTGGAAAAAATATCTTTCAGATCAATCAATGTTTGCACATATTGGTTATTGATGGCTTCTTGTTTCTCAATGAATATATGTAAGGTATCCTCAAGGTTTTCCTAGGTGGTGGGACATATGGTGCATAATTCTGGGAATTTCGGAAATTCTAGGGTACTTGGGGAGTTTGTTGCGATGGTTGTGCTTGGTTAGCATTCCTCCAATAGAAGTTTGGATGGTTTCTCCAACCAGAATTGTAGACTATGGGTTTGGATTTGGTCTATTGAAAGTATTTGTGGAACTGACTTGGTCATGAAGACATTCTTACAGGTCTGGCAAGAAGGAAAACTTATGTGACATGTTCATTGGAATTACAGATTTGACAGGTGACTTCTTTAACAGACTTGACATGATCACTCTTCCTCAATTCTAATGCTTCAACTTTTTTAGCTAGAGATGCATACTTAGCATAAAGTTTATGGTCTTCCCTAAGGTTAAACATACCTCTACAAGATGGTTGTGGTTTTACAGATGACTCATAAGTGCCAACTGTGTCCCAGTGTTGTGCATTTTCTGCTATGTGTTCTAGGTAATCTAGTGCATCTTCAAGACTTTTGTCCCTAAACTCACCATTACACATCATTTCCACTACTTGTCTACCTTGAGGTGTTAACCCATCATAGAAATAGGCAACCAGCCTCTATGTTTCAAACCCGTGATGTGGATAAACATTCAACATCTCTGTAAATCTCTCATAACATTAGTAAGTGTTTCCCCCGACTCTTGTGTGAAAGTAGTGATTCTTCTCTTAAAGGAGTTTGTCCTATGAGGGGAAAGAACTTTTTTAAGAATTGTTCCGGTAAATCATCCCATGTTCTAATGGGTCCCGACCTAAGGTTTTGCAGCCAAATTTCAGCTTTATCCTTTAAAGAAAAAAGGAAAAACTTAAGTTGAATTATGTTCATGCTGCAAATTTGATATGTGCAAGTATTACGTACCTCTTCGAATTCCCTCAAGAGCTAATAAGGATTTTCTGATTCAAGACCATGGAATGTAGGTAAAAGTTGGATGATACCTAATTTAAAATTGAAACGTGATGCATCTGAAGGGAAAGTAATGGAAGATGGTGATCCGTCCCGTTAGGATTCATGAATTCTCTGAGTGTCCTTGGATGATTGTGATCGCCATGCTGAGACTCATTTTCTTCTTAATCTACTGGATTTTCAATTCGGGTAGGTGGATTGGTCATTCTGACTGAGGATGAAAGTGATCGAAAATCTCTGTTTAATCTTCCACCGGATGATCAAGACCAGTGCCTCATGTAACCTAAATAAAAATAAATACAATATTTACAAAAATGAAATAAATGACAAGATAAAAAAAAAACTACAAAAGAAAAATAAAATAAAATAAAGAAAAAAGAAAAATTATTATATCTAATAAATTATATTCCCTTGCAACGGCGCCAAAAACTTGACACTCTCTAAAAGTGATTCTTTACTCCCAAATATAAGAGTGTCGAAGTAATAAATTAACCCGGTAAGTCCGGGGTCGATCCACAAGGAATAGATTTTTAGTATGATAAAATAATAATTAAAGCGAACGGAAAAAAATTGATATGTTTGAAGTTGTTTGGAGAATTTGAATTAAATGACAATAATAAAATAAAATACTGGGGGTTATGAGATCCATTTTTAATATTTTATATTTAGAAATCTCATTTTTTATAATATATAAATGATCATTATAACCCAAATAATTTACTTCCAGAATTAACTATGCCAAAACATATAAATCTGGCCATAAGGCGGTAGTTATTTCTGTCGATAATTAGTCCTGCCAAGGTACTAAATATGCCAACAATATAAAACCAGCCATAAAGGCGGTGATACCATTCGTCCATAAAAAGTCCAGTTAGGTACTAAATTATGCTGAAATCATATAAAATAATCCATATAGGCGGTATAACAGTTTGTCAATAATTAGTTCAGATCTCAATTAATTATTATTCATTATTATTTATATATTATAATATAAGTGAGATTAATCTAGACTTTAAATAATAAAAGTTTCACCCATTCCCCGAGTGGAAAGTAATTAGCTACTCATACTGTAATTAAAAACATACATAATTTTATTACTAAAATTAAAAGACATTACAATAAATTAAAATACAAGATACAATCTTTAATTCCTTAAGAGAAATCAAAGAAAGTATGAAATGGAAAATGAAATTATGGTTTCAATTTATAGGCAAAGAAAAGGCGTCCACCAATTTCTCCACCAAACACTCCACAAAACACTCCACAAAACACTCTACCAAACATGTGCAAGTATGTTTGGTGGAGAAATTGACAAATGTTATTTTTTTTTAAATATTTGATATTTAACATATTTTGGATTTTTCGTCAATTTCGGTGGTCTTGAAAACATTAGAATTCAAAAATCTTATGAATAAAGTTGTCGATATTTGAGTCTTCTTTCATCTGGAACTTGAATCACCTTAATCCGATATGAGAGTAAAAAATTATGACCAAAATACTAACATTGTATAGGTTTGGAATTTCCGAAGTTGTACACTGTTAGAACACCATATTAAATTTTTGGCCTCTAAAATCCAAATGTCAAATCCATTTTTCTAGATATGCATCCAAAGTATTATTTCACCTACACAAAAGATAAAAAGCACAATAAAAAAAATATAAAACATAAATTTAAATATTATTACATACACATGCTAAATTAAGGGGATTAGTGATACCACATGTGTAAAATGATATTTTATTCTCTCAATAAATATATAATTTTTAGTCAGAATCAGGCTACGCATACTGTGCAGGTATATGTCTATCCTGAAAGGAAATATATTCAACGAATAAATCACACGCTATTACTCCCACGGCTAATTGAAATTTCCTCCGTCAAGGTCATAAGGATTTGCCAAGACTATTCTATTGTTGGCCAAACAATAAAATAAGCCTCAAAGCACAAATATACTCAAGATCCATTACAACCCTAGATCTTATGATATAACTACTCATAATATTCAATTGATACAAGCTAATCGCTATACAAGTCAAGAACTCATAAAAGATCAAGCTAGAGAAAAAAGAGAAGAAATAAACTCTCATTTATAGTCTTCGGCTTTAAACTCCAACTCTGGTTGATGCACTCATTTTTTCCTTACTCTAGGCGTTCTTCAATGCTTAAGACTCCAAAATTATGTTATGAGACTTCTTTTTAGGGTTTGCGATGAGCTTATTGTTGGGGCGTTTGTGGGACCCCTAGGGTCATATCGATGGCCCATGTAGTG